>JBBPNQ010000373.1:0-18847 GCA_038090975.1 Boletellus pseudochrysenteroides
GTTGCGAAACTTGAAGCAGGTCTTGATCCCACCGGACCTTCCCGAGGAGACGTTGTATTGGCCCGCCACACCCACCGACGAGCACGCAAGTAGCACAGTCGCGATGAGAGAGTCAGTCTTTCTCTCAAAGGCCTTCTCCCAAAGCATGCAACCGTGCAAAATCATCCCGTTTTACTACAAAGGTTCGGCGACCTTTGAAGACGACGATATCACCATCACCACTCTCGTAACTTTCAACCGATTCAAGGTATTCGGGGAACTAGCCAAACGATACAGAGGTGCGAAGACAGTCTCTTGAAAATGTTCGCTTTAAACGACATGCGCAGGTCCCATATCCGCTGCCGTTCACGTGGTACCTAGCGATTCTCATGTTGTGCTCGATGCGCTGCACGACCTGTATACGTCGACCCCAGGGATGTCCGGTTTCGTCGACGTACACCTCGTTTTCTCCCCATTCGCTCGCCAACTGAATACTTGGCGCAACGCTGCCCGTTTGTTCGCACGTACGGAATTTGTCATGATGCTGGACGTCGATTTCGCCATTTGTACCGACTTTCGAAGTCATGTTCGAGCTGGTTTGAACAGCGAGGTTGGACGTGCCCTTCGAGATGGCCACGCAGCACTCGTAGTCCCAGCGTTCGAATACGTCAATCAACAGGATGGTGCCGATCCGGATGCTTTTCCAAGTGACAAAAAGGTTCTTTTTTTGATTCTTCCCTTTCTTACAATCGAGATAAAATTACATTCCAGGTCCTCTTGGAACTTGTTCGAACGGGGAAAATCGACATGTTTCATAAATCTTGGGCTCCGGGGCATAACAGCAGTGATTATCCGCGTTTTAATACCGCCACTCCGGGCGAGGTGTACGGAATCAGGCAGTACCAATCTGCATATGAGCCATACGTCATCTTCAAGAAGGAGGGACCACCTTGGTACGTGCTAGAGTTCAGCGATTGTACTGCTGCTTACCATGCTGATTGTCACGCTGTAGGTGTGATGAACGCTTTGTTGGGTATGGGGGAAATAAGGCAGCCTGTTTGTATGAAATGTATCTCTCCGGAATGTCATTTTTTGTCCTCGCGGATCATTTCTTGGTCCATCAAAGTCACGTGTATGAAGAAACCGCACGCAGACTGGAGGTACGCGGCTTACTCTGCGGTCCGCAAGGCTTCGTCTGATGATCTTGCCCTCTGAAGCGAAAAAGCAATCGCAAGATTTACCAGGAATTTAAAGAAGAAATTTGCCTTCGGTGCGCATGTCCCCTGTTTATAACCCACTTTTCGTTCTGAATGGACTCCTTGATCATGCTCCGAAGGTATTTCAGACAGCATCGTGACGCAGGTACATTGAACACCACTATGGGACGCAATGTGATAGAGGAATGCAAAAAGCTCAAAGGCATCTCAAGCTCAGCTGTATATGTACGTCTCTCACTGCCCATATCTGAAGTGCTCTCAACTTCTCGCTAGATTATGGACGGAAAGGTGTAGGGCATTCCCTGCTATAGTAGTATTCCTTCGGCATTCAAAATATCATAGTGGCGTGCATCTCTCGCGTATGCATGCGTGGCGCGATCGAGTTTTGTCGCCGAAAATCCCCGTCATTGGCTAGATGGCATACCGGGGCACACTTTAGCCGCACCGGCATATCGGGGCTGGGCTTTAGCGCGGTGTTTAATGGTCTTGGATAAGGGACCCGATATGGTTCGGCAACCTTGAGTCATCTGATGAATCAGATCATCCAAATGAGATTCTTGGAGTCTGGTTCTACTGTGTCGAATAAATGCATGCATAGCATCGGTCAATAACCGACGTCTGGTGGATCGGATTTCATTGACTCCGATCGACTCGTACGCACACTCTCTCCTTACTCTCTCTCTCTCTTGTCTACCTTCTCCCAGTCTGGTGATTAGCTTGGCAATAAGGCCAAGTTACCAGACTAGTCATCGCGCGATCATTGCATTATGAAGCTACATTGCAGTCTAGGCACTTGCACCACCATCCACCTGACCAGCATCCATATCCGGCCAGCCGAAACCAGTGCTTCATAAACCCGGTGAAGTTAAACCTAACCATGCCGGTCCCGGGGCCAGCGCTTGACAGTTGCATTTCCTGCTGGATCAAACGACACCAAACATGTAGGCAGCAGTGAATGGATGGCACACTTAAAGTGCTACAGCACCTCCAAGTCCTGTGTATGTCCGCGACCCCGCCCGCGTACACATTCATTTGGCAGACACATCCTAGACATGGACACATGGCTCATTGCACAATGCATGGCTAGACTCCCCCGTCGCACCTATTTTTCTCACCCAGAGTCTTCCCTCGACGATTTCTTCTCCGGAGAGGCAAGCACAATCATCAACGGTCGCCAACGAGACGATAACTCGTCCGTTTGGCAGGGGTATGTGCAACTCGTGGTTGAGATTTGGGGGAACAAAAATGTCAACCATCTGTAGGGCAGCTCCACACGAGCGTCGGTTCTCGATGTCTCTCATGCAGAGTCTTGGGACCCACCCTCCGATGGCGACCGACCGACCGATCGAAGTCGACTCCGGTCATTATCGTGGACGTGTCTCGCCTCATCGGCCTTCCTCCGGCTCAGCAAGCGACCAACCGAGAGCAGCGGCCGACAGGCGTGCTACGAGTCCACTGTCAGACTCATTCTGTCACTATCGCTCTGTCACAGACCCAAGGGGAGTACCCACATCATCGGTTTGGCCGATCTCGGTGGCAAATTTACCTTTTCCGTCCACACCGGCGTCTACGACGGCTCCGCACGTGGTATCCTGTGCAGACCTGAAGAGACCCAAGTCCGAGTCTGCGGCACAGCCCCGGATGACCACGAACGCGAGCTCCCATAGTAGCCCCCCGCGGTATCAGTGTAACTGGGAGGTAGCCGAGGAACAAGCCTGCGGGGAGTGGATCGAAGGAGGAAGCAAGGAGGTCTGGATACACGTCCGTACAGCGCATGGCCTGAAGGGTCACTATAGTGGCTGGTGTCGCTGCAAGTGGGGTGGATGTCTGGAGAAACTCAAGGTCAGCAGTCTGCAGCGACACCTTGCCAAGCATCTGGATATCAGGTGGCGCTGTTCGAACTGTGAGATGATCTTTTCACGGCGCGACTACGCGCGAAGACATATCAAGCAGAAAAAGGAGTGTCATCGCGCCGATTGCTATGCACTTCAATTTTTAGAAGAATGACGGCCCAAGAATGGCTTTGCATTGACTGGTGAGCGCTCGAGCACCATTTCACCAAGCTTTGGTGAGAGTCGCGCTGAATTGCCCAGAGTGAGCTTGGAATTTTCTGATACCGAAAAAGATGTTCTTATAATAGTCATAGAAATCTGATACTTTACTTAGCTGTATCATTATAGACATGCAGGCTGGGCGGAGATAAGATGGCTTGTTGAAACCACCAACGACTGTCGCCCACACCAGGCCCACCCCTCCCACCAACACTGTCACGACAAACCTCCACCTAACCCGTACCGTGCGATTCATGAACTAGATACGACCATCTAGAAAAACATGAGACACCCTGACATCCATTCCCTAAGCTTCCGGTACAGAGCGATGCATGCCTCTCCCCGAATAGGCTCAACATCCCGAACTACCAACACCGCGCGCCATGCCCTCTGCGGCGACCCGGATCTATCTGTCGCTGCCCCGAACGAACCATTAGGCGTATTGTCGTAGGACTAGCTTCCCAGTACATAATATAATCGCTTTGTCAAAAAAAAAGAAAAACAAAAAAAGATGGCTTAAACGTGGCCGGTTGGCTTGTGGCAGTGCTAAAGTACGTGTCGGTGAGCGAGCACGTCCATCTGACCTGCACCGCGACGGTGTACACCCCTCGCCTTCCCAAAGCTTGATAGGGCGTTTGACCGCGTTCTGGCGGTGCATTTCATCATGATTGTGTGTCATACAACACGAACACGTCGGGCTGCGTGGTTGGCCTTTGGGCTTGTCGCGCTAGCTGCATTCTCTGGAGTCTCTGCACAGCCAGAAGCGTCGCTTTCAGTTCAAAGTGTAGGACGAGCACTCAATGCATGCCTGTCCTTCTGACCCATTGTACTCTGTCAGGTGCAACCCGCCGTCACACCTGAACTCGGCGCCCACGACGTTCATGAGTCCCCCGTAAGTCCAGTTGTATTCCTTTCACGTCCCAGCTGTTGTACTTGAAGACACAGTATCATTCACCACGCCGCTTTGCAGACACCGCGACGCGCACCGGCGGACGCTGAACAGGCAGCCGAAGGTTCGATCCCTTTTTGCTGAGCTTGCACGCGACGAGTTAACATGGGAATAGCTACCCGTGCCTTCAAGCTTGCCATGATAACTCTCTCCAACCTCACCGCACATCCACCGCCTTATGATCACGACCCATTCTCACAATCCAGCACATCACAAGCATCGTCATTCCTTTCATCCTACCTACCTAGCGCTCAGGGCCAAGGTCCCTTTGGAAGTGCCGTCCGTATAGCGATCAAGCTTCACCAGAAATTCTCTCCTTTTCAATTTTTCTCTCGGATGGATGGTTCGGACGCGGTTGCACGGAAAAAGGACGAGGAGATGCGCGGCAAAGCGATCAAGGTGATTGATTTGCTCCAATATTCGGCCGAGCTTGGAAATACGGATGCACTATACACGCTCGCTCGTTTATCTCTCGTACGTTCCTTTACTGTGTCTTGTGTCGTGCTTTGAATTGAGGGAACGGCCCCCATAGTTTCCCCCGAATGTCTACTTTACCTCGGACCCCAAGCTTGCGCACTCGTATTTCTCTACACATGCGTCCTCGACTGGAAACGCGTCTTCACAGGCGATCCTTGCGTTCTTCTACGCCACAGGGTACGCGGACACAGTGCCGGTGGATCAGGCCAAAGCTATGTTGTATTACACGTTTGCCGCACAGGGGGGACACAAGGGCGCTCAAATGGCACTTGCTTACCGTTACTGGAGTGGCATCAGCACTTTGGAAGACTGCTCTCGGGCTGTGGAGTGGTATGAAGCAGCTGCTGACACAGGTAAACAGATTCTGCCTGTATCATGTGGTCCTATGATCCGTTGACGTGTGTTGACAGCTATGGAGATATTCCTGTCCGGTCCTCCCGGGGGACTTACCCTACCCTACACACATACACGACTCTCCGATTTGGATGGAGGAGTGTACGGACCAGGTGCCAGCGTTGCATCAACGGGGCTTAATATCGTGAAGCCAGCTGTGAAGGCGGGCTTTGCTCAGGCCGCAGGTGAAACATGGGAAGATCTTCTCGAGTACTACATGGTGCGTTTCTTCGTGCCGTATCGCCGTGTATCTCGATTCATCCCAGTCTCCAGTTCAACGCCGATCGTGGCGAAATGGACTTTGCGTACAAGCTTGGCAAGATCTTTTATCAAGGGAGCATCTACGCAAGTTCGGGTGGGATCAGCTCTGGTTCAGAAGGTGTCGGGCGCATTAGTCAAGATTTCAGTCTCGCTCGATCCTACTTTCTGAAGATTGCACGTCAAATTTGGCCTCGCGATCCACTCAATCCCCTCCAGCACAACGCTTTGGGCGACAAGGCCGAGAGTGTCACCCAACCTGGGTGGGCAGCGAAGAGTGCTGCTTACTTGGGGAGGATGTACTTGCGTGGGGAGGGTGTGAAGCGGGACTATGAGATGGCGATGATGTGGTTTGAACGAGGAGCAGAGCACGGTGACCGGGAGTGTCATAATGGACTTGGTGTCATGTGGCGGGACGGCCTCGTCAAGGGACGCCAAGATATCAACAAGGCGATGGGATATTTCTCGCACGCGGCGGGACTGGAACTGGCAGAAGCGCTCGTCAACATCGGTAAACACCACTATGGTACGTGCATGCGAGACGCTCCTTGTTGGATCATCTTACGTTTGAATCAAGGCAGGGGCGAGATCAAACTGGCAGGGACGTACTTTGAAACGGCCATTCGTTACGGGTCTCCATTCGAGGCGCATTTTTACCTCGCCAAGATCCATACGATGAATATGCACACTGCTGGACTTCCCCAAGGCTATGTTGCTGGCTCGTGCGCGAACGCTGTTTCGTTTTACAAACTCGTCGCGGAACGTGGTGTTTGGGACGAGGACCTTGTTGACGATGCCGAGTTTGCCTGGAACAGCGGCACTGCGCGTGGTAAAGAAATGACTATTCTCAAATTGTGGATCGCAGCCGAAGCAGGTTCAGAAGTGGCGCAGAACAACCTCGCGTATGTCTTGGACCAAGGTTAGCCCCATCATTAGTCTACGTCTCGGAGCCGACGTATCGCCTTTGCTTTATAGACAGAAGTATCCTGCGTCTGACGCGCTTTGCTCCGATCGAAGCATCCAACGATACTGCGCGACTTGCGCTGACGCAGTGGACTCGCTCGGCAGCACAGCGCAACATCGACTCGTTGGTCAAGGTTGGGGACTATTATTACCATGGTCTTGGTGTGCCGGACGAACCAGAATCGGTTCGTTGGGAAAAGGCAGCCAAGTATTACCAGAGTGCAGCGGACACGCAGCTCAGCGCGCTGGCAATGTGGAACCTGGGATGGATGTACGAAAACGGCGTTGGTGTACCCCAGGTGAGTGATGACGTTTGCTAGAGAATGGGTGGACCAGGCTCAAGTTGGATTCCTATCCTTCCCGTCGACAGGATTTCCATCTCGCAAAGCGACATTACGATCAAGCCCTGGAAACGAACAGCGAAGCATACATTCCCGTGTTGTTATCCTTGATTAAATTGTATGCCAGAAGCATTTGGCATACATTACAGGGTGGGCAAAATGGGCTTTCTCTGTGGGGATACGACGAAGATAAATGTACCGTTTCCGTAACATTACTTGACCGATCCGAGTACTGACAAGGATTCAGTGTCCATCTCGGAACGTGTGGGCTTGAAACGGGAAATTGATACTGCTCCTGGGGAACAAGTCGATCCAAATCAGGACGAAAGGATCATACCCACCGCCGAGGAACTGGAGGACGAGCTGCGGGATGACGGCTCATGGTACATCGGGAAAGCCAGGGAAGAGTTCCACAGACGCCGGATGAGCGAAGCGCGTCGTGAAGAAGAGGAGGATCTTGTCCAGGTTTGTTGAATGCGTGTCGCACGGACCATGTTTGAACTGATTCATTCTTTTTCAGTGGGCAAGGGACAGGAGGAACGCCGAGAACGAGCGGGACGGTGATTTCGGACCAGAAGACTACTTTGATGGGGCGTTGCGGGGTGGACATCGGGATGAAGAGGTTGCAGACGAGTTTACGGAGACGATGTTGCTCGTGGGGCTGTGCGTCGCCGTTGCGGTCCTGATCTACGTCCGAACTCGGATCGTAGAGCGGGCGCGGCGAGAACAGGAAGAACGACAGCCTGGGGAGCAACGGCAGAATCTCGGGGTGTTTCCTCCGCCTGGTGATCCTGCACGACAAGATTGGATGATCTGGCGATGAAGGGGGGGGATTCTGTATATCTATTTATTCATGCAGCCTCTACGGGGTACTTCAGACATGAACAGCAGTACTAGAGCCAAACTTGTTTGGTCTTGCTTGGTGAGCTGGTTTGTTGAAGTGGGTTCATGTTGATTCTGTACTGTCGACGCGCGTGTCAGTGCTGAGCGACGACGACGACGACGTTGAGCTACTTCAACACCCTGTTTTGGAGCGAAACCCCCACATCTGGACCATCACAAAGGTGACGGTTTAGGCATATACCTCCGGCGTTTGATATACACAAACACAGACACGTCTCTCCCCCCCGGATTTGCAATCTACGACGAGAGACACGCGCGAGCACCGTCCATCATCGACACGATGAGCCAGAGCCTCGACCTTGAAGCGCTGGAAGACCCCATCACCCGCATCCTCACCGCCCCCGGCATAGACCTGTCCACGATCAGCGCCAAGCGCGTGCGCAAGGGGCTGCTTGAGGACCCGCAGTATGCATTTTTGGGGCTGACGCCCGAGGTGCTCAAGATGCGCCGGGCGGACGTAGATCAGGTGATTGCGAGAGTGTTTGAGGAGGTGAATAATAACGGGACTCCGTCGGGCGGGGGGTCGAAGCGGAAACGCGAGGCGGAGGCGGAGGAGGGCGAGGGCGAGGAGGTGGGCGGTGTAGAGCCGAGCGAGGGCGACGACGCGGCAGCGGAGGCAGTGACCAAGTTGCCAAGGAAGAAGAAGAGCAAGAAGAGCGTGGAGGAGAGCGATGCGGCGTTGGCGCGCAAGCTGTCGACGGAGATCAACAGCCGGTCGCGGCGGGGTGCGTCGTTGACTGGCGTCGGCGCGTCAAGCCCGCGGAAAGCGAAGCGAAAGCCCAAGAAGAGCGCTGAGATGGTCGATTCGGAGGAGTACGAGGAGGGGGAGGGGGAGGCCAGGCCGAAGAAGCGGAGCGCACCCAAGGGCGGGTTCGCCAAAGAATATACGCTCAGGTGACGCGGTGTACGATTTTGCGCTCGATGGGGTGCGTTCTGACTATGGTTTGTGTAGCGCTCCGCTGTCTGCGGTGCTTGCGGTGGAGAAACTGTCTCGCCCACAAGTCGTCAAGAAGTTATGGGAGTATATCCGTCAACACGAGCTTCAAAATCCTTCAAACAAGAAGGAAATTATTTGTGACGATGCACTCCGTGCTGTTTTTGCTGTCGACAAGATTGACATGTTCCGGATGAACAAAGTACTGGGACAGTACGTAGGCTTCGCGTTGGCAACGATATTTCCACTCACCTTCTTTGCAGGCATCTTCACGAGGGATAATATCAGCGGGGCTGTACGATCTACATCTGCTGTGTATCTTCAATAGTTCGGTGTTTCAGTGAGCCACGGCTTCTTGTTCAAGGATAATGTGTGTACCTACATTCCCTGTATTATCCTGCGACATTATTTTGCGAAACCACACCCGTGGCATCGATATTGAACGTATAAACATATACAGAGGTAGTAAGTTGTTGGATCCGAACTGTGACGTCCACATGGGAAGTGAAAAATCGAGACTGGTCATTAGTGCAAGTTCTGAAGTTTCATCCACTCCTTATCATTCGCACTGAAGTCAACCCCCTTCTTCTTCCACCATTGCCTCGCATTGTCCCCCCCTCCTATAGCATCCTCCAAGGCTTCCTCGATGTCGCACATCCGATATTGGATAGAGAGCCCACTCTTATCCCACCACTCCAAGACTTCGCTACGATTATGTCGTGTCGCTCCGGTGAGAGCCTCCCCATCAAAGGTAACTTGCAGTCCACTCCCTAGCCACCACTCCAAAACGTCAACCTTGCCCAAACAACTCGCGTGTTGCATCACATGGCGATCATATTGATACTCGAGCTGTGACGTCGCCCACCATTCGAGGACGCTGACATGCCCGGCCGCACTTGCCATGTCCATGGCACGACCGATTTTGAGAGGCAGGCCGTTCTGGAGGTGCTGTCGCTTCCACCAGTCGAGGATGGCGATGTGATTTTTCGAACTCGCCTGCTCGAGAGCGGCTTTGGTGTATTCGAAAGGGAGACCCGAGGCGGCCCACCAATCAAGGGAGGCGACTTGGCCGTTGCGCGAGGCTGTGTCGATAGCGTCGGCAATCGTGCATTTTTTGGGCGGGAGCACCAGCTCGGGGTGTTTCTCGAAACCGTGCTTCCACCATGCAAGTACGGCGGTCCGGCCATGCTTGGATGCCAGGACCGGGAGCAAGTCGTCCCCAAAAAGAGAGTGAAAGATGGGCCGGTGCTGTGTGAGTAAGAATTCGAGCACGTTAACATAACCAAAGTGAACGGCGGCAGCAGCGCCGAGTCGCGTAGGTGGGTTGAGGGCAGGATCAGAGGCGCGGATGAGGGCCACGGAGCCAGTGAGCATGGCGAGATCGGTGGCAGATGCGGTGCTCCATTCGTGGGGTACTGGCAGAGAGGTGGTTACTCCGAGGGCACGACAGAGCGACCAGCTGCCTACAAGGTCCAAGATGTCTGCCAGAATCTCGATTGGGAGGTCTGGTGTGCGCTGGACTCGGAGCGCCTCCGAGTCCGGTTTTATGTCGTCGGAGGACTCGGAAGATGTGAGACTTTCTACGGATGCGGCTGGGAAGTGATATGTATGGAAGTCATGGTGGGCCAATCGCGACACCAGCTCTGGGTCTGAACCAGAGGTGGGCAGGCTGCGAACTTTGAGGAAGAGGACCAACTCTTGGTGAGTAAGTTTAGCATAAGCATTGAAGACGATGCTCAGCGGTCTTTCATGTGTCTGATAGCGATTCCGGTGAGTGTGAGATTCGACAGGAGGAATTTCCCATACCGCCATATTATAGTCGTACTCGATGTCCCACTCCGTCTCTCTCAAACGTACTTGCCGGCATTCTTTGGTCCCAAGGACTGCATCGCCACCCAATCTTCGTCAGCAACCTCTTGCCGACCTCCGCCTTCGCCCTCACCCTCACGAGAGCGCTATGGCGAAGTGGCCGCTATCATCCCCGGGTTGCAGTAAGACAATCTAAAAGCCAAGTTTAGGCATATCTGACACGCAAGGTCAGTTCCACAACATCGATACTACGGGTCGTCTCCTTGTCAGGCGAATTCGACGCCGGGGGTAATGAAAAGCCTTCTTTGTATTTAAGCAGTGATCACGTCTTGAGGCAGTCAAAGGAGCAGGTCTCGTAGAGAGTAAGTTTGGTACTATGTACTACATTTGGTCAATCTAACGTGGGTCTCCATGCGGCATGCTGGCAAGTTGCTTGCCTCCTCTCTCCCCTAATAAAGTAGATATTGGCTAACGAATGCCATACATGCGCAGACGCCACTAGGAAACGAGTCTTCCATCAGAAAGTGGTTATATTATCTTCCGTCAACGATGAAGATGGCTGGGAAATATGCCTTAATGTTCCTCATGATATCGGGAATTTACAGTATGTATTGTCGTTTGATTTTAGTTTTGTCCGACAGTTGCATGCGCGCATATTATATTAAGGCTGCACTGACATTGTTATACTCTTAGATCGCGATAACCAAAAGCTGCAGTGTTAATACAAGATTGGATACAGCGCGAGAGATAAACGAACCACAGGTGAATTTGTGTATCGTACAAAAGAAACCTGCGTCAAGTGAAAAAGCTCAGATTCCGATGTGCACACACGATCCACTTCTCCAGCGTATTCTCCTCCGGTACCTAAGTCAGGATATAGTACAAAATCCAACGCAAACGTGTCTGGAAGCGATGATATCACTATACACGATCCTCCTCAAGAAAAGAAAAGGAACCCACCTGCATTGGGGAGCTCAAATTCCGATATGCACAAACACGATCCGCTTCTCCAACGACACCTCCCCGGCTGACTCCACCACTGCCGCACTCAGTGCTGCTGCCGCGTGCTCAAAGTCAATGACGGGACTTTCGAACATCTCCGTGTAAAACCGAGTCACCACCTGGTGCGCGATCGAATCATCCACCTTCCACAACGTCCCAATCACCCCATTGAATCCCGCAAACTGCATTCCAGCCGCGAGGTGCAGCACCTCGTCCGGAGTCGACCTGTCCCCCACCGCCGTATGGCACGCAGACAAGAACGCAAAGTCCGAATTCGCGTAGCGCTCCTGGATGATGCGCATCAACGTGAGCTTGCCATCGCCCATCGCGAACCACGATTCGAACGGCTTCCTCGCGTGCTGCGCACCATGACACGCGAGGTGGACCCAGCGGTGGTCTCGGAATGCCTGCACCGCGCCTTCGATGGTGGCCGCACCCCCGGTGACAGCCTCGAATTTCACGTCGGGGGGCATGCCAGTCTCGTTTCGGATCTTCTCGATTTCGAGCTCCACCTCTGGCAGTTCGCTCAGGTTTGTGTCTGCACTCGGCCGGGTCTGGCCGACGGCCGCAAACGAAACCACACTCGCTGTTCCAGAGGCGTCACGGACCGCCTTCTGAGAGCGAACACGATCGCGCGCACGAAGAAGGGCTGAGAGAGAGGGTGCATATGATGAGACATACATGTTCATCAGGTTCTTCCTGGCTTTTCGATAAGGACCTGCCGCATGGAACGGGAGGATCGTGAATTTCGACGTGGGACACCACCAGATGCGCGAGCCCAGGGACAGCTGAACGTCGTTTTGTAGGACAGTGACGATAGGTTCGACCACGGAAGACCACAGCTCCCGTAACATTTGCTTCAGCCAGGACTCCCTGTTATTTCCATAGGCATGCGGGTCCTGGGTGAGTTCCGATAATTCGGAACATAACTGGACGACGTCGGCGAGTGAGCAAGGAAGGGGCACATGCACAGGTGGCTGGCTGTGGAGAACAATGAGAGCGTCGCAGGTGTATCTACTTGCATTCACGATGATGACGGGTCCGTGTTCTGCGACCTGTCGGAGGTCCTCGAAAACGGGAGGTAAGAGAAATCGCGAAAACCCTTCGAGACGCCTAATCTTGTCCACCACAGACTCCCATTCCTCCTGGACCCGCCAGTATGGATCCATGCCATTACTTCCACTCCCTTCTGCATGCTTCCTGAGGTCAGCACTCAATCGTGCGAATTTACTCCCGAGAATGTGTCCTTGTTCGCCCCGACCCTCTAATGCAGTAATAGAAATGTCGAAACGAGACAGCTGGTTCCATAGGATTCCTCGACCCTGCTCTAGAAGTTCAACAGCCAATGGGGAGTCACCATGCCTTATGGCACATGAGAATGCATCATTGGCCAGATCAGCCACCCTTGCTTGCATTGTCTCATGTCTTGAGTCCAGTGAAGAGGTGAAGGAGGTGAAGTGATCCAATGTATTGAGTGATGTTTGGTAAGCCTCCAGGACTGAGGAGTGGTTATACTTCTCAGCATTCCACACCCAAGCCTGGGTAGCATTCCACAGATTGAGTGAAACTGTTGGACCACATTTCTTCAATAGCCTATAGGTTTCTGTAAGCAACTGCTAATCCTATACAGGACTAGGGTCACCGACAAGAGACTTGTGAGGATAGTGAAACAAGGACTAGGGGAATTCCCACAAGAACTTGACTAGAGTTCTTGGGGCGATGGGATTCAAGGCTATATACTACATCGATGTTTGTACATGTTATGGCGATGGCCCGTGCGCGTACAGGCTAGAACGTTCTAGACTACAGCGGAGATTAGTGAGGCTATGCGTGGCTATGTTAGAATGGAAGAGAATGAACGGGGATTAAAAGAATGAGGCGTGATGTCATAGTGACATCATAGGCCTAGACCAGGTCACGTGACCAGTCACGTGATAGTCGTCGAAAAGTTTCTAAGTCCAAAAGATTAGATAGGGTGTCCGCGAAGGTTACGATAGGGGCTCGTAGGAGTGCGTTCGTAACAGTTTCAAAGGCCTCACCTAGTAGAGGAAGTGGATTCAGATCATTCAGATGTGAGGACCTGATTGGAAGAAGAATGATTGCTGCTAGATACCCAACAGTGAGTGGAAAATCACTGTGTTGGACTGGGTATGTGGCCAATGCTTCCTTGAACAACTTGATTGCCCTGACCAAGTCAGAGTGGTCTTGCATCTTGTAGTACCTCTCTCCCAGTACCAGTGCAAGATTTTGAAGAGCAAATCCATGATCTTGGCAATTTGGTGGGTTGAGCTGCAGATCCTTTTCTCGAAGATCAATGGCTCTATTAAGGTCAGTCAGATTCCCCTTCTTATAATAACATGTAGTCATGGATGATGCAATATTTTGAAGAGCTGTACTGTGCTGTGGATGACCTGCTGGGCAAAGATCAAGCATTTTTTCACCCAGTTCAATAGCCCTGTTAAGATCTGACATCTCTTTCCAGACAAAGTAGCACTCTCGCAATGCTAATGAGACCTCTCCCAGAGCTTTTGTATGATCTGGATGACCTAGTGGGCACAGCTCAAGCCATCTGTTTTGCATGTCTATGAGCCTAATCAGGTCTGCTTCTTTTCTCTGGATGCAATAGTGTTTCCATAAGGTTATTGCATGATTTGCAAGGGCCTCAACATGTTCTGGATGGCCTGGTGGACAGAGATCAAGCCTGGTCTGTTCAATCTCAATGGTTCTATTGAGATCTGTGATGTTGCCCTCTAGAATGTAGCGATATTGAAGGGCAACTGCAAGAGCTTTCAGGATGTATGCATGATCTGGATGGCCCAAAGGACAAAGATCCAATGCTGCCAGAATTACTTCAATATCTGTGGATATACAAGGCACATTGTTGCTCTGCCTTCCAAAGTTGCGTAGCCTTGAGTGATATTCCCTTAGAGCTGATGCACAGTCATGCCCATCAGGTACTGTCTAAGCAACAAACTCAATCACATGCAAACTGAACTATAATATAGGTCTCACCAGCATATCACAGGCTCTGCATGACATGAACAGAGTTGCAGAACCAGCAGATAGTCCAGACACATTGTCTAGCATATTATCAACACTTGAGTCTAGAAGATGGGAATGGAGCTTACATTGCCACTCATTACCAGACTGTAACAAACTGACTACATCTGTGACCACCTGATCACCCAGTGGTTGTTTGTCCCATTCAAAGGTGAGCTCCTCTGGAAGAGTGCATATAGTAACCCTGACAGTAGTGGAAGGAGGTGCAGTGCTGAGGGAAAAGGATAAGGAACCAGAGTCATGTAGAAAGTATGGAGAGATACTGACAAGAGAAAGGGATGGTTCCATGTTATTGTGAAACCATCCTCTGATAGTGTCCCAGAACATGTTAGTTTAGACACAGCATCAATACGAACAGTGACACGGATGTCAGCTGAGCTTTCAAGGATTTCGGATGAGAGGGTGAGTTGACCAACTACATAGCAGAAGTGAGCACACATGGGCGTGCAAACCATTTGGTAGGAATATACCTGTGACTTGGAAAGTAACTATGTCGGAGTCGTTCTGAGTCATTGGAGGTATACGGATGCAGACGGCTGTGAAATGGAGTGACCGGTTGGAAAACTGGACGGAGGCAGTAGGAGAGGATGAGATACCGAGGAAATATGGGCGACGAGACGAGAATTAGAAAGAAGAGATAGAAGGACGTGACAATTCGGTAGGAAAGATGGTGGTAAGACGGGCGAGACTACAGGGGAATTTAAGTGGTGACGGGACAGGATACTGAAGCTCGGTGGTTCGGGATGTGATGAGATGGTGAGGGTCAGGAAGCACGACCGACGTGATGGGATCGGGTACGAGGAGCTGGAACTTCAGCGGACGGGTAGGGAACGGAACAAGGGCGGCAAGGGGCAATGCGGCTGGGGCAGTGATAAGGAAGAGGTAGACGAGGGCTTTTGGTGGGGCGAGGCTGAATGCGGTGGTGTGATGTGATTGAGGTGAGGTGGGGGAATGTGGGGAATAGAGGAGATCTAAGACACGAAAGGCGATGAGAAAACACGAGTGGTAAGATGGTGAGCGGAAAGGGCAGGCGGGCAAGTCAGATCAATCAGTTGGGCAGAGACCAAGGGACGGGGGAGACCAAGGGACGGGGGATTGCAGGCCGGATCGGGACAGGGAGGTGAGAGTAGATCGTGATGGAAGGATTGCAACAGAGAAAGTGATTGGGAAGAATGGGTAGAAGAGAGGACAACTGAGACGAGACTAGCACGGGAGAGGAAGAGCAAATAAGAGATCAACGTTGAAGAGGAATTTATACAACTCACAGAGAACAGGGTAGACCACGACAGAGACGAAACAGACGCAAGATTGGGGGCGATGAATGGAGGGTGGCGTATGGGCACGGAAGGGTGGAATATCGGTTACGAAGTCGGGTGAAGTGAAATTCAATAGTGCGGGGCAGACGGCAGAGGAGAGGAGACAGAAGAAATGACTGGGGGCGAGTTTCAGGGTAAAGCAGGAGAAGACAACCTCAGAAAAGGTTCATACGACGGTAACCTGAGTGTAGGCAAACGGGTGGGGCTGAAGGGAGAGGATGCCGCGAGACTGATGTAGGGAAGGAGAACGGAAGGGGAACGGAAGACAGTCAGATGGGTACTATGTGGAGGTGGCGAATGGCGTGGTGGAACACAGGATAGACGTCGGCGACGAAAATTTGACGGAAATCGAAGAAGTAAGGGTGGAACGGAAGAATAAGACGAGGAACGTGACAGACGAAACTAGATCAACGAACGAAGGGTGAGAGATGGTAGTGCACTCACGTAAACTGGAGGGCGATGGGCGAGATACCAAACTCGAAACCAGGAAGATATGGAGATGCGTCGGGAACGCGGGTAGGGGAGGGCCGACGCAGCAGATTGTAGGGGAAGGAAGAAAAGGGGTCGATAAGGGTATAGCGATACGAGGCCACACACATCACGTTGCGGGAGCGCCCTGAGGCCCCAGGGACGATGCCTGATTGGGCAGATACAAGTTGCGAAACCTGGGAAGTACCGTTAGTGAAACACGAAGATGATAATCAATCTATATCAAGGCAAGTGGGCGGTTATGTCAAAGACCTCTCAGGGGAGGAAACAGACGAAGTCGCAGAGAACATCGACGATCCAACACTATTAGCTCTACCGCGACCAACGTGGAGAGAACAATAGCGAATACAGGACGACGATGCGCATACATGCAGCTATTGGCCAGCATTGACAGTGGCAGCCAGAGCCCTACCAATCAAGTTCATGCGTCAATGGGCGTGTGGAAGACAGGCAGCGCTTCTTGCGTAGGTGATGCAAACCCGGGCAGTGTGGTGTCAAGGTATGTGCCGGGACACCTGTTGCCTCCTGCGCCTCCGAGATAATGTCGAGCGACTGCTTATGGTTGGGAAAATCGAGGCACTGACACGGAGTCCGTCCTTTTGGGACTGGGTTGAAATAAACAGCTGGCCGGTGGGTCACCACACGTCCGAGTGTGCGCCAGCCCCAACGCGATGGAGAAGACGCGTCGTATGGGCTTATAAATCCAACAAACATATGTTGGGAGGAGTCATTTTCCCCTCGCAGCTCGCACGTCAATTGATCGCCATTTCGGTCCTGTGGACGGTGTCAGTCGGTGAATGCCAAGGAATTGAGGTCTAATGTCAATGTCCCACAATGAAACTCGGGAACCACTGATAGTGAGAACAAACAAGCGGAAGACGCCTTCTGCCCCTGCCTCCTCCAGCGACTCACCACATCTGTCCCAAGACAACGGCAGTACATTCTTGCAGCGACGACGACGATCCAGAGCCATTCTCACCTCCGTATCGGAGTCTGACATGGCCATGAGATCGAGGGGTTGCTGGTTGAAGGGGACGTTGTTCAATTTCGATTGGTTCCACAGAGGGTCGGATGGGCAGGGAACACAGCGGAAGTAGGAGAAGCGCAGATCAAACGCAAAATGGATCTTGCTACTCTCGAAGCTCGTTAGAATTTCGACAACACTGCATATCAAGAACTTCGTCACGAGTGGCAAGAGGTAAAGAATGTCATGTACGGAACCACCGACCCGTCCCCCCTTCTTGTTCCCAAAGGACACGAAGACGCGATAAACGGGTGCTAAGACGTCCAGTATGCTCGTAACACGGCCTGACACTCGAACGGCCGCGTGAACACTGCGCAGCCATGAGCAACATGGGGAAAAGTTTGGCCGTGTCGCCGCACAGAGAGAAAAGAAAGGGCCGGCTGTCAATTTCATAGGAAGCAGCGTGTGAATCTTGCATTAGGGCAGGCAGTGTGATTACGATCAATTGTTGGTCCTCCTGCCCAGCCCCGACTTGGCCAATCCAACTGCTCCTACAGCTGCCGCGTCTTCGACATACTCGACATACCGAAAGATGCACCCGCGTGTCTTGAGCTCATCTAACACGAGCTCCCGGTAGTCCTCGACCCCTACCAAACTGCCCCCGAAACACAAGATCGCTTCCTCCGGCTTGACGCCGTTTGGTTTCAGCGCGACATCTTCCCCCGGCATGAGACACAACATCGCGATCTGGTCGGCGAGGGCGCCAGCGCAACTCCGCAACACCCTCAACGCAAACTCGTCGCCGTCTTTGAATGCCGCTTCAAACACGAGCGGAGTGAGCTGCGACAGTCTTTTCTCGCGTGCAACACGCTGGTACGGTGGTACCTCGTGCACGGACGCGGACGTGTCGGGGCGTGGCTCGGGGATATGTATCACGGGGAGCACCTCTGCCGCATTCTCCTCCGCAGTGATCCCAAACCGCGCAAGGACCTTTCCTTTCAGGTTGCTTCTCGGGGGTGGGCTCATGCCCAGCGATTGGCGTGCCAGATCATGCATTATCAATCGGATCGTCTCGCGCCCAACGTGGAAGCCACCGCCTTCGTCGCCAAGGATCCAGCCCCACCCTCCTGTGCGGGCGAGTTCGACAAAGGAGCCGAATACGTCCTGGGTGAAGGACACGACGCAGGAGCCGGTGCCTGCGATGGCGGTCACGGCGTGGGCGATGTCGGGGTGGAGCCGGAGTGGGGCAGCGAGGAGGTGGGTGTCGTTGGCGACAGTGAGGTGTGTGCCCAAGGGCAGGTTAAGGAGTGGGGCGACTGCGATTGCGGCATTGCGTGCCGCCGCAGGGGAGTCGACGCCAGAGATGCCGAACCAGGCGGACGCGAAGGTGCCTGGTGGGACAGGTAGGGGTACGGGATCGGTGGAGGGTGGAGAGACGCAGGTCTTGAGTGCATTGGAGATGGCTGTGCGGACGGCGTGCTGAAAGTCTGCAGCGGACATGTAGGCAAAGTTGGACGGGCCGCCGAGAGCGCGGCCGATGATGTCGCCATTGTGATTGGTGATGACGGCGGAGGTCTTGGAACCGCCGCAGTCTACGCAGAGGAAGAAGGACATTGGGTGAAGTGGGACGATGGGATGACATGGGGCAGTTTTGGGCTCGACCCGACCAGCAGTGTGCGAGACAAGACCGGATGTGATCGCCCGGGAGTGCACATGGATACTGACGGATCCACATGGTGTGG
>JBBPNQ010000374.1:0-18842 GCA_038090975.1 Boletellus pseudochrysenteroides
GATTCCGGTTCCCACGTACGGTCGGAGTCGTCGTACCCCTTCCAGTGAACCAGGAACTCCACCTTATTTCGTTTAAGGCGCGAGTCGACTAAATAGTCCACCTCAAATTCACTATCGCCCTCGTCCGTAATGACAAGAGGTCCAGGGGCGACAAGGGGTTGTCCCAGCAGTGTCTCCCGATAGGGTTTGATGCGTGATATGTTAATGACCGGGTGGATCTTCATAGAAGATGGTAACCGGAGTTTAACCGCGTTACCGCCGATCAGGTCCGTGATAACGTAGGGGCCCAGCCACCTTTCCGTGAGTTTCTTTGAAGCCCGTGGTAATCTTAAATTAGTTGTTGAGAGCCAGACCTGCTGGCCAATAGAATAGTCATGAGATGCCGAACGTCGCTTGTCGGCTTGTTGTTTCATGGCATCCTGTGCCTTTTTCATCGATGTTTTGGCCTGATTAAAGGCCGCGGAGAAGTCGGACGCGAAGGCGTTAGCGGCCGGCGCCTTGCCTTTCGTGGGTTCAATGCCCATTCGGGGGGTGTACGAATGGGTCAAGGAGAAAGGGGATACATTGGTAGATCCAGCTACTCGATTGTTGATCGCAAACTGGGCCAGGGCGAGCCACTGTGGCCAGTCTTCTTGTCGTTCTGCGCAGAAAAGGCGGAGGTAGGTTGAGATCTCCCGATTCATGCGCTCGGTTTGTCCGTCGGTTTGGGGGTGATACGCCGTGGACATTTTAAGGTCTATTTTAAGGACCTTTGCGAGTTCTTTCATGACTTCCGCGGCGAACTGCAGGCCGCGATCTGATACTATTGTTTTTGGAAGTCCGTGATGCTTCCAGACGTGATCTCTGTATAGTTGGGCCGTTCCCAGGGCCGTCACGGTTTTCGTTGTGGGGATAATTTCGACCGATTTAGAAAACCGATCCACCACCACCAGGATCGAATCTTTGCCATCAACGGTTGGGAAATCCGTGACGAAGTCTGCTGAAATATCTTCCCAGGGACCTTGTGGTATGGGAAGGGGCTGTAACAAGCCCGGGGGTGCCTTGTTTGAGGGCTTCATTCTAGCGCAGCGGTCACACCGCGCCGTGTATTCCTTGATTTGTTTGGTCATGCCTGGCCACGTATAGTATCGTCGTACGTGTTCCAGGGTCTTTTCATTACCGGCGTGACCTATTACCGGGGAGTCGTGATACTGGGTAATTATGTCCTGACGTAGGGTATCGGTGTCAGGTACCACGATTTTGTTATCTTTCCACTCTAGGCCATCTGTGCCGAGCGTTGTCCCGTGGGACGGTTTTTCCTTTTGGGCCTCTTTGACACGTTCTAGGATCTTCTCCTCGCCACCATGGACGCGTGTCAGTTGGACCCCTTGGATCCTTTCGGCTGGAAGGATCTGAACCTGTGCATTATCTTGCTCGATGCCGATAGCATGATCTTCTCGGCGAGAGAGCGCGTCTGCCTTGCCCATGGACGTTCCAGGCTTCTTTACTAAAAGGTAGTCGAACCGGGATAAGTATTGGGCCCAGTGGGCCTGTCTCCGATTCAGATCTTGCTTAACCATAAAGTATTGAAGGTTAGCGTGGTCCGTCCAGATCTCGAACTGGAACTTAGCCCCTTCGAGGTAGTGACACCATTGCTCGAGTGCAAGGATGATCGCCAACATCTCTTTATCCGCGATGGGGTAATTCCGTTGTTCCGGCGTCATAGCGTGGGAAGAGAAAGCTACCGGGTGCCACTTTCCTTCCTTTTCGATTGATAATACGCCGCCTGTAGCGAAGTCCGAAGCGTCCGTTTCCAGCCGGAATCATTGGTCGTTATCCGGGTAGGCAAGCACCGGAGCCGTGGTAAACCTTTGCTTTAGGTTTTCAAAGGCGGCATGTTCTTTTTCTGACCATACCCATGGTTGGTCCTTCTTGGTCAGGTCGTTTAGGGGGCGACTTATTTTGGAGAAATCTTGGATAAATCTCCGGTAGAAGTTTGCTAGCCCCAGGAAGCTTCTGACCCCTTTGACGTTATGTGGCGTGGGCCACTTGAGGATGGCTTTCACCTTATCTTGCTCCATTTTGATTCCTTCTTGGGATACGATCATTCCCAGGAATTCAACTTCCTTGGCGAAAAAGGAACATTTTTCTGGTTTAGCGAAGAGGTCGTTTTCCTGCAAACGTCGGAGTACCTCCTTAACAACTTCCACGTGTTCTTCGTGGGTTCCGGATGTGAACACCATTATGTCATCTATGTAGATGACGACGCACGCGTCCATATCGGCGTAGATTTCGTTCATCATTGTTTGGAACGTGGCAGGAGAGTTGCACTGCCCGAAGAACATGACCGTGGGCTCGAAGCTTCCGCGGTGGCAGACGAATGCTCCTTTCCACTCGTCGCCCTCTCTGACTCTGATATTGTTGTACCCCCATCGGAGGTCGATCTTCGTAAACCACGTGGAGCCTTTTACCTTGTCCACGAGTTGTGAAATCAACGGGAGAGGGTAGTTATTTTTAACCGTCCACTCATTGAGGTAACGGTAGTCTTGAACCATGCGCTTCTTCCCATCCTTCTTGGGTACGAAGAACACTGGTGACGTTTGGGGCGACTTTGAGGGTCGAATATATCCCTTTCGTAATTGTTCGTCCACGAATTCGGACACCTCCTTTTGTTCCTCGACCGATAGCGGGAAGACCCTTCCTTTCTTGGGAACAAAACCTTCTTTTAGGTCTATGCAATGGTCCCAGGGCTTCCTCGAAGGGAGGCGTTCTGAAACCCTTTTTGAGAAGACCTCTATATACTCGTGATATTCTTTAGGTATCTGCTCCTCCAAAGGTAAGTCTGCGGTTGGTTGCTTCTTTTCTAGCGCCTTTATTTTTGCGTAAGCGTAGGGCGCATTATGTAACTCCTGCTCTTCGAGAGTCCGTAAGAACGTAGGCCTTTCCGAAAGGAGATAGCATGTCTTGGGGCATCTCGTCATTTTTACTGTGCCCGAGTTCCAGTCGATTTCGGGGTTGTGTTTTTGCAGCCACGTGTGCCCTAGGATTAGGTTGTTTCTTCCTAGGTTGGTGACCTCTGCGGTGACGCATTCCCGATGTCCTTGGTATTCTAAAATTAACTCTGCCTTATGTGTGATGGTTCCGGCGGAGTTCTGCGTTCCGTCTACGTTGTACACGTAAAGCGGCCTTTCTACTTTAGAAATGGGGAGCTTCTTGGCAGTCACCCATTTTTGATCAATGAAGACCCCGTTGGCTCCGCTGTCGAGCAGGGCCTTGCAGGGTGTTCGCTTTTCCTTGTTGGTTACTGGACAGACGTTAATGTCGACCAGTACTTCGTTCTTCAGATTAAAGGACCTTATACAGATCCGTTCCGGGGTTTCCTTGGTGTAAGCGACCGCTTAATCCTGTACAGGACTAGGGCCACCGACGATAGACTTGGGAGGAGAGTGGGACAAGTGGATCAAGGGGAATTCCCACCAGAACTTGACTAGAGTTCTTGGGGCGTTAACATTCAAGACTATATACTACATTGGTGTTTGTACATGTTGTACTACTGGTCCGAGCGCGTGTAGGCTAGAGCGTTCTAGACTATAGCGGAGATTAAGGAGGCTGTCCATGGTTATGCGTAATGGAAGAGAAGGGACGGAGATTAAAAGAATGAGGCGTGATGTCATAGTGACATCATAGGCCTAGACCAGGTCACGTGACCAGTCACGTGTTAGTCGTCGAAAAAGTGTCTAAGTCCAAAAGATTAGATAGTCGATGATAAGTGTCCGCGAAGGTTACGATAGAGGTTCGTAGGAGTGCGTTCGTAACAGGCTGTCCATGGCTATGCGTAATGGAAGAGAAGGAGCGGAGATGAAGGGAATGAGGCGTGATGTCATCATGACATCATGGGCCTAGGCCAGGTCACGTGACCTGTCACGTGATAGTCGTCGAGGAAGTGTCTAAGTCCAAAAGATACGTAAGATATGTTGCTTGATAAGATGTCCGCGAAAGTTACGATAGGGGCTCAGAGAGTACGTTCGTAACAACCACCATGCAACACCAGCCATGCAAGCAGCATAGTGCACTACCACACACTCCAGATCCACCTTCACCTCCTTATGCAAAACCCTCACACAGGAGTAATGACATTCTTACTTCATTTTCCATCCAGACATCCCACAGGCAAATCATTGAGGTCACACAATGCAAAAAGAAGGAGATCAAGACATTTTCCAAGAATGAACTATGCCACCTTATGTTTGCTGAGACTGCAGTTGGAAGAAACTGTGAAGAATGAGACAAGATAGTCTGATGTGCCATACATGAAGGCAAATGAAGTGTTATCAGAGAAAGTAATACTATTTATTTTTCTATCTTTTGCCTAGTAATTAATATGATCACAGTTGATAGAATGACCCTGCAAGAAACTGGAGATGACAAAGAATATAGGAAATTTTCTGTCTAAGATATAAAATTCCTTTCATTTGCATGCCATTAGTGCTGTCATGCTGGCTTTCCACTTGAGCTTGGAAGGCAATATGGAAGACTCAGATCACATTAGCATTTAAAACCAGATTTTGTCCATCCTTGCTCTTGAAGAAATCAAGATTTTTTATAATACAAATATAGTAGATATTTCTTTATATTCCAGGAATTAACTAACTGTCCCTCCAGTCCATTCCACCTGGCATTGAATTTTGGCTACTGAGCCATAATGCCATGGCTGACATGATCATCCAATCTATTTGGTGACAAATGCAATGTGGTTACCTGGTTGACCCTGTAAACATAGATGGCTTGATCATGCTTGGTCTCACATCAACTCTTAATGCCCTTAACAAATTCAAAGGAGTTTATATGAAAGCTGACAACATGAACAGATTTTCAACCTTCTATTATCAAGCACTATATATCATTCAAACTCACATACAGGCCAACAAGGGCTTCACTGATTTCTATTTGTCATTATGTAGATCTATCTGCAAAAGAGGAGGAAATTTGTGGGGATTTGAGGAACCAGCAGACAAGGACAATCATGATGATATGGATTGGATGTAATGACCAGTAGTACTCATAGATAAGATTTCAGAAATAGAATCTAGTAATGTTCAAGGCCTACATATATGAAGGAAGTGAAATGGTAGCTTTGACCATGAATTTCACATATCAATATCCAAACTATGCTTCTGTATCAGAACCCTCTGAAAACTTCAAATTTCAACCAAATTCCTTCTCCTTCTCATTTCCTTTATCTCCTCCTTCTCCTTTCATCTCAGACTCATCCTTCAAAGTAATCTCTATGGCAGAGAAGGGAGCTGTCTCAGAGAAAATCAGATCATGTTTATACATCATTCTCAAGACCTGAAAAGCCTCCACAATATCCCCTTTTAAATGGTTGTGATGCTTGGTGATAGTTAGTGCAGCTGCAGAGAATGCACACTCACTAGACACAGAGGCTGCCATGATAGGGAGATAGTTGCAAGCAAGAGAAGCCCACACAGGATATCAGGGAGCATTAATCTATCCCAAGTCATATAGTTAGATTGAATTATAATATGAATCACACTTACCTCCCACCACTGAACCACTGTCATTCCTTTACTTAGTGAGTAAACAGAATGGAGATAGAGATTGAACTCTTTCATCCAAGGAGACTAAGAATCACCATCTATATTCTCCTCATTGGAATTATTCTCATCACTAGACAGTCCCCTCAGCAGTTTATCAAGTTTTCTGTGTTTTTGCCTTTCCATTAGGGAGGAACCATTACCATATAGCTTTCTATAATGCTCCTAGAACTAATCAAACTATAATTAGAAAGATTTGTACTCACTATGATAGTACTTACCAATATTTGCACATTGTTCATGACTTCTTCCTGCAAATCCTTACCCCAATGTTTTTTGAAGTAAGCATCCTTTTGAGTAGAGTCAAGCACTAAAGACAAAAAGAGTTATAATAACCTCACTTCAATAGACAAAACTCACAAATAGTCATGATATAAGCATCAGAGTCAGCTGTATGCTCATAATATTCCTTGATCTTGCTCAAAGCAGCATATAGACCATTCTGGAAGTCATAGTATTTCACTAACTCAGATTGAGTAGACCATGCTTTGAACAGAGCCTCTAATGCAGGAAGAGCATATTGCAAGGCAGGAACACCCTCAAAGGAAAACTCTGTTGAGCATTATCTGCATACTTTACAAAAATTAGTTATATAGTAAATATTGAATAATCACTCACAGCCAATAGCCTAGCAAACAATCCTACTCTTTGCCACTCATTCTCAGATAGCTTAAGCTGATCAATCTTCTTGTGTTTGGCTAGGGTATCAGCTTTTAACCCCAACTCATATACAAAGGTATCCACAAACTGTAAATTAATAAGTCAAAGACTACAACAAAACTCAGGAAGACTTACTTTCTTCTTCTTCTCAGCCCTATCAATCATGATATAGGTGGAGGACCAGTAAGTAGGCATGTCAATAAGCAAATTTGATACTTCTGATGGAGCACAAGACTTGGGAGGGCAGAGTTGGTTATCTCTGAAGAGCTGCTTACTTTGAGCAGAAGATCTAGCCTATAGCAAAATCAATACACAAAAAAATTAGTTATATTAATTACCTTCACACAAATGGCCCTTATCAAGCCAATCTCATCTCTATGGCCATTTTCTGTAGAAAGCTCCAGCTCAGTTTGCTCAGAATCATAGAATGGAGCCTGACTATAGGTCAAGATCAGAGCTCTAGTAGCTAGATGAATATTATGGGCCATGCATCTATTAATTATGGTCAGTGATAACCTGCCAGTCTCTAAACAAACATAGATCATACCTAATACAGTATTTCCTTTTCAACCATGTCTTTCCTGTATCCTGAAGAATTTTTCTAGCAAATTCCATAAGCATGGTATCATTATTGGATGCATTGTCACAAGTAATATGGCCAATCTATTTGAGATTGTCAATATAGAAACTTTCATGCTAATAGAACATACTTTGTGAGCCATTCCAACTCTCTCACATATCTTGAACAAAGCTTGGCCCAGTTTTGCACCATTATGTGTCAAAATCCGGAATTTTGGAGTTCCAGAGTTTGGTGGAGTTTGGCCTAACAGAGTTGGAAACTCAGTTGCTGCCAAAGATGGGCGAAACAACTCAATGTATTTACCTAACATAGTTGGAAACTACAGTACATGAGTTGAGAGGTAAACATTAAGTAAAGGGCAACTCACCTCAGTCACTGCCAAAGATGGGCAAAACAACTGAGGTGTTCATGGCTAGAGTAGGGGTCTAAATACTATGTGGTGGAGGCACACTTGTACCTCAATATGTGCCACATGAAATGGAGCTGAAGTGAGTAAGGTAATGAGAGTGTAAGAAAGATTACCAAGTGGCAGCATTGTATCGCATAGGAACTCCTTACTCCGGAACCCCTTACTCCAGAACTCCTTACTCAGAAGTTGGGACTCAGGAGTTAGGAGTTAGGAGTTACCACTGATGGTCTCTGGAGTCCAGGAGATCGTTCAGGAGTTTGATGGTACTTTGTCAGAGGACAAGGACAAGGACAAGGAGAATGGCAGTGATAATGAGGAAATGGATGATGAGACTGGTGATGCAAGCAGTGAGCAACTCATTGGCGATGAACTCACAGAGGAGATGGAAGAATATGGATATATGGGGTTGGATCAAGTTCTGGAAGAGTTGGATGAGGACTGCGAGATGTCTGGAGGTGTCAGGGCACTGGATTTGGGTGATGGGGAAGTTTCAGGGAGTACCCTCCAATATGCAGACCTTTGAGTTAACTGTTATTCACACAAAGCCTTGGTAGTCCTTGCAGAACCCAGCACATAGGACGATGTTCTCGGTAGCCCTCTTTGGCTCTGGTGTGGGGGTGACGGTTCTTGCTAGTATTTGCTAGAGCTAGTACGGACACGAGACATTCTTGGCAGTGTTTGCTAGAACAAGTAGGATGCAAATGGTTCTTGCGAGTACTTGCTAGTACTGGTACAGATGCGAGATATCCGTGCTAGCACTAGCAAGCGTGTACAAGACCTAGGTACGGTTGCGAAAAGGTAAGCCTGCTCTTACGAGGTTCTGCTAGAGCGTGCACGGTCTAGGTAGGTGATTCCAGGATCGCCGGGTTCTCCCGAGGCTTAGTAGGACGTACAAGATTTAGGACAATTTGCTGATGTAGATGAGACTGGTCAGAAAGATAAGGACTTATGCTGATGGGCCGGGCTGACACATGTGATCGCAGCGGAGTCTTGCCAGGGTGGGAGTGCTAGTAAGTAAAGAAAGAACTGTCGTCAGCGTTGGTTACACATTGCCACCCTCAAACTCTGTCGCTGCTTCAAATATCAATTTTATATGACAAGGATATTTCATCATTTTCCAAGTCACTCAGCTCAACTATGCAGGTCTGTCTTCGCTAGTCAGGTAGCGTGACGAGTGGGCACTTTATTATCATCGTATTTTATTACATCACAATGGTAGGTATATCGATAGTGGTCGCAGTTCTGACTGCGATCATCTCACACCGTTCCGCACACTTCGACTCGGAGCACCGTTGGCACCAACCTCATTCCGAAGTCACGGAGACCCGTTCACCCGATCCTTACTGATTAGGAGGCGGATCATGCTCTTAAGAATTTACAAGTCCGCTGCGGAAGCGATCGGATGTTGTTCAGACGGGCTTCCTGCAATGGAATGTGAGGAAGACCGCAAGAAAACGATACTTCTGGATGTGGAAGCAGTCATGGTGCGTGGGCGTGGAAGTAACCTGGTCCCAAGGGTGATAAAAGCTCGACGACATTCTCCCTCAGAAGCAGGCCACTCTGACCTTCTCTAACGTCGTCTCTGTAATATCTGTCTACTATCGTCCTGACCATGGCGCAACCCTATGCAATCGTTGGTCTCGAAGACACGGGCACGCACCCCCGTTTGGAGATCGGCGACCTTCAGCAGGAGCCGATTCAGTTTTCCCTCTTCATCCGGGCCTTTAATAACATAATGAACAAGAATACTAACGAACCGAACAGCTATTGGCAGCTGGGTGAGCACATATGAATGCTCAGTTGCCCACAGTTCACCACTCCCTTAGCATCAATTCACGGGCTACCCTATGATCCGTGGACGTGAGTTGTCATGTGTGTATATTTTACATTGTGTAACGGAGCACTTGCAGTGGTGATCCAAACGGACCGCAAAGTCCTACACCAGGCTCTACAAAGGGGGGTAAGCTACCGTTTCTTCTGTATTACAAGTATCTATCGGTCCTGACGCAACTTATTTCTGGAGGCTACTGTTGCCATCATGGTATGTACCTCTGATAGATCTCCCTGTGGATGCTAACATTCTGTACAGCGGCTGTGTTCCCATCCTGGCATCGGGTGCTGATTTTGCTGGTCGAGGTGAGTTGTGTATTCTTGTCACCATTGGCTCAGCTTCCCACATTTTGAGTAGCAAGTCGTGGTCAGGGAAGCGATTGAAATCGCAAACAACATCCCAGGCAATGTTCCTGCTGGTAAAAAAGAAGAGTGGGTGGAAGAAGCAAAGAAACTTCGTTTCCCGTAAGTAACTTTCTGACATGCAAGACACGGTAACATCAAACCGAGTAATTCCTCCAGGTTCTGGGACTGGGCCAGTGAAGAATCTCTTGAGCATGGCATCCCGAAAATTTTTCAGGATTCTACGGTCGATATTGTTAATCCTGACGGTTCAGAGGAGAAGGGATTTCCTAATCCTTTGAATCACTATAAATACCCTGACGGTCGCAGACTCGGGGGTAAGAAGCTCGTCGGGGCCTGGCCTCGGACTTACCGGCACCCGGACGTTAACGGCCAGCAAGTACTGAAGGAGAACGCTGATATTCCGCTTCCACTGAAGGAGAACTATGATAAAGCACACGAGTAAGCCGCACAATTGCATGGTTTCCCTCCAGAAATTTAATGTTTCATTCTCAGATATCTTAGGGGGGACACCGAGTGGGGATCTGTTGGCGGTCTCAGGGCAAAGATCGCTCGATTGTTTAACTATCCTTTATCGATTGAAGAAGGTTATGGCCCAAACATGTAAGTTGGTTGTGTCATCGGAGAGACGTCTGCTCCATGAATGTTTAGGTGGGGACTATTTTCAAACTCTGGTTCACACAAAGTCCACATTCCAGAGCTACGATACCAGTCGTTACGTGTGTGCATGGTAGTTTTTTTTTGGTCGTAAAGTTAATATCTCACCTAGCGTCGATCGAGGAGCCCCATGACGCGATGCATATCGTTATTGGAGGCACCGGGACGATGGTAGGCAAATTTTGGTTGACCTCCCACTCAGGCTTACATTATTTCATATAGACGGACCCAGTTTATGCATGTAATATCAATACCGATTGTATATGGTACGACCTGACAATATTTATAGCCTTCGATCCTATTTTCTACCTGCATCACTGCAATGTGGACCGTATCTATGCGTTCTGGGAGTATGTCTATCCTGACTATTTCCTTGGGAATAAGGGTTGGAAGAATAAAAATGGCGGGTTCACTCCATTCAGTAAGTGTATATACCATTCGCGTACCGCTGGACATTCACTTATTTCCTCCAGAAATCGATGGAGATGGAACCTATTCTCAGGATCCGTTTAGTAATGTGGAGGCTAACACCCCACTCGCCCCCTTTCGCACCAAGGATGGCGATTACTGGACCTCGGAGCAAGTACGGGGGCTTTTGAGTGCTAGTAGGGTACAGAAATGCAAGTAATATTCTTCTACTGACCTGAGTCCGAAATAACTGAATGCTCGAGTAGATTACACATACCCTGGCATTATAGACCGAAAAAGAAATGTAGAGGTCCAGATCGACAATACCTGCTACGCAGAAGATCGAGAGAAATACCGACAGAGTGCCTACAATGAATGGGGGACGGATCTTGCCATTGAAGTCGAGAATATTCGATCGTATACTGAAACTCGTTCCTGGGATTCTCAGCTACGCAGTCTTGTCCTGGAAGAGGAGGGTGGGGACTCGTACCTGCGCAACTTCGTCGTCGTCGGAGAACTCCCAGAGTTCGCATTCCCTGGATCATATCATCTCGAACTCTACTTGCCCCCAGAGGGCCGTGGCAGTGGCTCACTTGTCATAGACAGAATCTCTCTGTTTGGACGCGAAGATCCTGACAGATGTACTGCCTGCACAGAACGACAGGCTGCGGGAAGCACAATCTGTGGCGACATGCACTTCGAGCCTATTAATATAGTCTCCCTGATCGATTGGCTTGCGTCCAAATATAAGGATCCGCCGTATCCGTGGTCCGACAGTCCATTGGATTGGCTAGCTAGCGAAATAAAGAAGACATTCAAGGCAAGACTGGTGAAACCAGATGGGACGATACTTGCAGATACGCGCCCAGGTGCTGAGGGAGAGCTCCTGGAAGAAGCCAAGATACCCCAGTTGACACTCCATTCACACCGTATCAAGTTCGGCTCGGACGTAGTAACTACGCAGAAGGACTATATTCCAATGGAACTTGTCGAGTCCAAGGAACATGGTGATTTTGAATTGTTATGGAAAAGGGGGTAGAGCTCCCGAGTTTGTAGGTCTCATGTAGCGAACTTTGTTACCTTCTGACTTGGCAACAGGTATCGACGAGGACGTTCGGTCTTTTAATACTTGTTCCCTTCCCCCCCAAAAAATGTCGCTTCTTCTGTCTCCTTTCATTACCAGACATGAATTGCCCAGTGTACGATATCCCGAGTCCGATATGTGTCCGTGTTTCTTCTGCTGTGTCCCATGTTTCTCCTGCCTTCATAGATCGATCGATCAGATTTCGTTCTCATAGCGACAGTTTTGGCGTGACTGGTAGTACCCTGCTACCCACTTTTGTAACATTAGCGACCAATGGTTTGACCAGCAGCACCCTGTTTGTAAAACTGACCAGTTTTATCTACTTGAATTCGATTTCGAGTTACTCATTCCTCGTTGCTTTCATCTGACCTGCTTGACTTCACCACCTTTCGCATATTCTTCTAAGTCAGTTGTGCGATGATCAGGACATAATTGTGACAACACTGCAAAATGACCAGGTGGCCCCGTGCCATGAGTCATCGATCGTCTGCTTCCATTCTCGCGGGTTCAATTTCTGGGGCGCCTCCGAGCGCCTTGGGCCCGAGATAGACCTCGTCACCCATCCCAAAACCGTCCTCCATCAGGTTCCTAACGCCTCTCGACCCCATGCTGCACGTCATCTCCCTTATCGTGCGATGGCTTGCCTTCGGATCCGTCCCAGATGGGTTGTTTCCGTTGTGTTTCATACAATGAAGCTCGCTCAGGTAAACCGCCTAATCCGTGTCGAACGGGCCATTCAAGAACATTCTGCGCAGAAACCGGCTGATCGTGACACCCGCCGGACAGCTGTCTTCATTTCCATTGTGGACATATATGGGCGTTCCCAAGAGAAAGTACTTGGCCTGGGACCCACTCGGTCGATCCGGCGTACGTGACCTGGCCGTGCTTCGCTCGCTGAACCCCCCAAGTGCCTGGCACCTGTCCATGTCGATGAGGGAATCCCTTCCGTCGTCGCATTTCGTCATCCAACAAAATGATCGATATCTCTGATCCCTCTCTGTATTGCTTTTGGGAACGGGGGCACGAACCAGTGCACAAACCCAACCCGGGAGCGTCACCGACATTCCCGAGGTGCAATGGCATCAGCGCGGTCATCGTCAGATAACAACTGAAACCTTTTTTTGCCTCTGGTCTTGGCTTCGCCTCCCGGCTGCGATACAGGTGATTGGTAACCACGTTCACTCGCGTTATCGCGAGCGTCCTCACGAAGATCAACGCGTCATCCACCCTGAAACCCACGTCGTCACCTTTGGTGAGAGAAATGGCCACCGAGGAACTGTATAGTGGACGGGAAAAAAAAGGGACACCAAGGCACCGGCGGGGATTTGCGGCACTTGCCAGATACAGATCTTTTTTGAAAAATGGTCACTTTCACATAGTGAGGCAGCGGGTTGCAGTTACGACCGAGGACACAACACGCAAATACATATTTTGATAGTAATTATGAATGACACAAGGTGCTTTGAAGGTATACCAAAGAGAAGCGGTTGCGGAAGATATGGAAGCGTTGACGGATATATCAAATCACATCTCATCTCCCAATAAATAAACTACCGATTCCCCAAATTACACATACTGGATAGTGACCGATGACCCGCTGGTCGAGACAGAGGTAAGAACCTCACTATTCTGCTCAATGTCGGTGATGGTGGCGCCAGAAGGGGTATAGGATCCCGCCTCGGCGTCTGTAAAGGTGACAGTGCCAAAGTCGGCAAAGGAAACAAGACTGCCGTTCACTGAGTAATCTTCAACGATCCACTCCGCATTCTCCTGGCAAAGGGCGCTGGTTGAAGTCAGACTTTTAGACACCGTCTGACCATTGGTCAGGTTCTCGATCGTTGCAGTGCCAGCAGTCGTAGAGGTAGCGGTGACCGTGAGTTTGATGACGTCTCCGGCGGAGATGGTGATGCCAGAGAAATCATAGGCATTGGCTGGCAACCACTCATACCAGGCTTTTCGAAATCGTGAGATGGGAGCGAATACACAATTCGATGCTTCCTCACCGTCATATGTAGCCCCCCCACTGGAAGAAACGGTGAAGTCGACACCAGTTTGGAGAATAGCAGTTGAGCATGTGTAACCATCGATACCAACCCAGGCGGAAGCAGAAGCCCCAGCAGAACCCGAGGGGGTGGGTACAGTAAATGTACCAGTGACGGTGGTAAAAGTTCCCTGTTAGAACAAGGTGGGATGAGGCCAAGTGCACTCGCGGACTAGGAAGAAGCTACACACGCTACTCTCAGCCCACATGGCACCAGCCCAATTGGTGCTGTATAGTGTGTTGGAGACATCACTCGCATTCTTTTCAAGAATGTTGTTGAACTGGGACTGACGACCCTCGCGACGGCGAGCAAGGCGGGCACCTAACCCAGAAGGAACAGCTACAACCCCAGAGGCAAGCAAAAGGCCGGTGAAAAGGGCAACGTTGAAGAACATGGCGAATGTGAGAGGGTAGTAGAATGTGGAGGCAACGAGGTTCTGGTGCATAGACACTGCGACTGTGAGCTTTTATACATCCTGCTTACCAGCAAAGTGCCCGTATATGAAACGTGCATGCTGTGCAGCCTCAGAACTTGAGCGCTCAAAGGCGTGGTCTCCCAGTGCTTTGATCAATCATGATAGCTGATTATGAGGCCTCATTTTCATCAGAATGGCAGAGCCAAATCATCCATAGCAATTCCTGCGGAGCCACGGCAGTGCGTGAACACGCCGGCGACTTCCTCTAGCACGAAGAATCCGTCCCACGAGCTCATTGTTTGATTCGGACACATGCGACAAAGTGTTGTCATCGAGCCTATTCAAAAGGTCACCTTTTCGTTTTGAATCGAAGATACCAAACAGACCTCATTGCCTCGGGGGCCAACAGATGCATGCTGCATCACCATCATGATGGCTACTTGTATGTAGCCTATGATATGACCGGAACGGATCTGGCCAGTCTTGGTATTATATAATATAGGTGACTCAGATAGATTAAATAATAATGTATCTCCTGTGCATACACTGGCACTGGCAATAAAGTCCGACCCTGTCTCGCTCGCTTGTTGAACAGCTACTATTGGCATGTTTATCCGAATCGGGGGATAGTGAGCTGAATGCTCGGTGCCTGGCAGGCTTTTCTTCGCCTGCTCAGTTTGTAGCATTACTGCGTGGGGTACTTTGCAGTGAGCGTCACTCCTTCCTTGCTCAGGTGAATGTCTGTCGCCACAGTGGAATCGTATCTGCAAACATCAGAGGTGCGTTGTTGTTATCGTGTTGGTAGTCCGTCACTATGATCAACTTTCATAGTGCGGTGAAGGTAAGGGAGATTCACTGTTTGAAATCTGTTCGGGCATCCGCTGAGGGTCCATATAGTTGCCGCCACAGCACTCCTGGTAGGATGAAATGTATCCATGTCGATGTATCCTCGCACGACTAATTGGGTTTCCAGGCTTTCGACTACTGCCTCACACTCGGACAGGAAGTACGTCAGCAACATTGTTCTACTAGGGCTTCGCGATTGACTTGCGAATGTGGCCAAGGTTAAATGGCTCCATGGCACGCGGTGGACGGCAACAAGAATACATTTCACATGTTTTCGTTATCTGCCTTTTGTTGCGCTCGCAATGGCACTTTCAAGTATGTCGTCCGCTTTTTTTTTTAAATTTGTTCAACGTGACTGGTGGGGTTTGATGATTTGTTCGTTTAGCGTCTCGCTTGGGAACGAGTCATGTGAGGCTGCCCTTTGTATCTGCCCGATGGCTAGGTTTACCTGGTGCTCTAGTGTTTCCTTGCAAAGGCAACGAAAGGCGAGTCACCTGCTCAAGTGAGCGAGCACGTTTTGACGTTGTTTTCCAGTAGTGTACTACCTGTGCATTGCTCTTGCGGAAGGTGAGAAAACAATATCCTGGCATAATCGGATCTGACCCAACTGTTGGGAAACAGTGATGCTTATCATACGGACATACGCATTCTGGAAACGAGACAGGAAAATTCTTATTGGAATGTGCGTGTTCGGAGTGGTATGTGCTTCCAATACGTGTTTCTTCCAACGTCATCGACACTGCTCCAAGGTTTGTATGGTGGTCGCCGCGGTTACTTCACAGACCATTCCCTCGGAAGGTAGCTACTGTACGTTTCGTCGCGACTTATCTATCCTTTCGATTCTGGCTTACGAGCTTACTTCACAGTGGCTTATGCAGCTCTCGAATGCTTTGGGGCTGAAAGTAAATTGGCCATGGCAATTCCATTCGTCTGTTTGATAATCTATGAGATGGGTGAGTCTCCTATGCTTGGTTTCTGATGCAAGCGTTCCGAGCTGTTCCACCCCTCTCCAGGCATGCTGGGCTTGAACTGGATAGCGTTTCGGAAGATGAAATTTCAAATGCCCCCCGGTCAATTAATCACAACGCTCTATCGTGATGGGGTCATGTACGTGGCGGGTACCCTGCGTGAGCCCTCTTCGCACCGCTTCCTCGTTCATCGCTGCAACGATTTCACAGTGTTTTCCGCGTTCAATACGGTTGTTGCGCTGGCTACGCCCGTAAGTTGATCGCATCCCGTTTTATCGTACGCGCTCGCAACCACGACGCACAGAGTTCGTACGGGGATGTCTTCAACTCGTGAGTCTCTCTCTCTCTCTCTCTCTCTCTCTCTCTCTCTCTCTCTCTCTCGTTCGCTCTGGTCACGGCGACACGTGGTCAGTGCTGACGTCCTATATCTGGTAGCGCTCAGATGGTGATGCACAGCCTGCTTGCCTCTCGGATTTTCTTTAATCTTAGGGAGATGGCGCGACGAGAGCAGGAGGACATGTTTGCAATGTCCCTCTCGGAATTTCGCGTGGCACCATCGGGGTCCAGTGACCCGGGGTTCGGCCGCTCTGCAGACCTCGAGCACTGGTAGCGGACACCACCGTAGGTGACAGTTTATATGGCCGCAGGACCCCATGCATCGCGCATATATGTATCACCCCCTTGTTTTGTTTCACGCTGGTCCTCGTGCGCATCTTGGGGTTTTCGTAACTGCATACTACATACTACATACCTGCAACGTCACCTCCGACGCGGAAAAAAAAAAAAAAAGACAAGCCTGTCAAGATATGTACACAAAGGGATATTAGTAGATGAAAAAAGACGGACACCCATCGTCACGTCGGAAAAAAAAAAAGGTCCTAATACGTAATGACATCACCTCCGGCCCAACCCACTCAGCTCCCAAGCCATCCGCCGCTGCACAAACGGCAGCTTGCCCGCCAGCCACAACGCCCAATTTCGCACCGTCCCCACGCTGATCGGCAACCACCAATACATCCACGCGCCCGTCTTCGTACCCATGATCGACAACAGCACTTTGGTGAGCTCGATCACCTCGAGCGCCCGCGCATGCCGCACGGCTGCGAAATCGCGCAGGATCGCGTCCGCGTCCACGAGGGGCGTCGTCTCGGCCGCGCGCACGTGCTTCGTCAGTGCGTCGCCCAAAAAGACGGCGTCGCGCAAACCGAGGTTCATACCCTGCCCGCCGGCGGGCGAGTGAATGTGGGCCGCGTCCCCGACGAGCAGGATCACGCCGCCCTCTGGTGCGCCCGAGCTTGAAGCACCGAGGCGGGTAAACGGCGTATCGGCGATCGCGGCGTGGTTGCGGAAACGGGTCGCCCAAACGACGTCCTGGATGCGTATAGGCTTGGACCCGGGGTTTACGGAAGGGTCCGATGATAGACTGTACGGGCCGAATCGATCGACGAGGTGTTGCAGATATGCCTTGCTGGGCGAGTGTGGAATTTCCCCGTCCTCCAAGGGGACACCCGAGCCGATGCGGTAGATTTGTTGGCCAGTCAGCGTGGGGTGACCGTTGGCGGTGAGGTAGTCGTTAAAGGTGGAAGGCATAGGGACACAAAGGAAGAAACTGTTCGAGGACAGGGTGCCTGCGAAAGGCACATCCCCGACCGGAGCATCAAAGGTGACGTCGGCGAGGATCATCTGTGCGAGGTTGGTGACCTTTTCTGCCTGGTGACTCAGTGGATCAGTGAAACCGATACCAGCGGTGGTACGGATCTAAGCAGAGCAGTGAGCGGTATGAGATCGACCATGACAAACAGGGGCTTACGACTGAACGTGCACCGTCGGCACCGATGACATATGTCGCGGTGATCACTCTGCCGTCTTCAAACGCAACATCAGTCCGTTGCGGGTTCCCCGAGTTGCGTTTCATTCCGGCCACCCGTAGAGGTCGAACGACAGACACGCCCAAGCTCGCTAGCTTTACGCCGAGCACATGCTCCGTCAGGTTTTGGGGAATGATGACGGCGTAGGGATGGGGTGTGTGTCGTTTCAGATAGGAAATGTTGGGTTTGGCCAGGACGCCCGAGCGGGTCCCGACCGCGAGCGTCGTGGATTTCGTGCCGTGCGCTATGATGTCGTCTCCACACCCGATGGTGTCGAGGGCCTTTGACGACGCGCTCAGCCACGGGGTTCAGAACGTCAGAGGCAGAGAGGAATAGGCGTACCTCCAGAGTGGCCGCATGGACCACGAGGGCGCGCGAGGTGTTCTCGCCGTGCTCCACCGCGTCCACGATGACAAAGTCGCGAAAGTCATGGTGAAGGAGAGACAATGCGGCGGCGAGGCCCGTCGGACCTGCGCCTACGATGAGAACGGTGGTGGATTCAGGAAGTGACATGTTGCTGTGTGATGGTGATCGACCGAGACGGAAAATCAGCGGGGTTTATGTATGATCGTCAGATGGGCGTAGGCGTCCCGATTTGTCTTTCGGACAGGGACAATCCGCGTCAAACGCCCGGCGCCGTCCGCACAATGAGGAGTCTGAGGACAAATCACGATGACAAAGAGGAGGACGCCTATGCGGCATGACAGCACGGCTCAGGCTAGTCTGCAAGCGCCACAATGTTCACTCACTCACGCAGGCCCCCGATGAGAAGGGCACATGCCGTATGCCGAGAACAAGCTGATAATGAAGATGACAAGATGCTCGGTTGGGTGAGCCGAACCCCCGCGTGGACAGAGGGCCGTCAGCCGAATATACCTGATACGCATGCTCGTTCCGACTCGACGTGGCGCGCCACATCCAGTATGCACTACATCTACAGCACCGTCTACATAAATTAAAAAAAATGGATATATACATGACAATGTTCGCTCTAGTCGTCCTCTATAGACCGGTACCGTCCAATCCCCCCCCCCCACTGGCAAGGCCTCACGCAGAACACCTCACCTCCCCCCCGCCCACCATCCCAATCGTCGCCCCGAGACACCACCCCAACTCGG
>JBBPNQ010000375.1:0-18831 GCA_038090975.1 Boletellus pseudochrysenteroides
CCCAGGTGCTTTGGCGAACTTGGTTTGGAAAATGTCTTTGGCTTTCGCTCCGCTTCACGCGTGCCACATTAATGAAGGATGACGCTCATCTCATCTCGCTTCCACTGGTCCCCAAAGTGTATTAAGTACGTGAATAAGTACGATTCTTTTTTTCCACACACGTGCTCCTTGATCGGCCATGTCCACGCCCACCTTGCCACGCTTCCACCACTGTCCATCTGATCAAAGACACCTCATTCGCCTGTGTGCTACTTGGGCTGATCCGAATGTTGCGCCGACGCCCCATTTGCGACCTTGCACTTCTTCGTATGTCTCCGTGCCACGTCCGCACGCGAATACACCTTGCTACAAAACCCACAGCTCGCACCCGCTCGCAAATGGCGCGAGACGACGTGCCGCGCCAGACTCCCCTTGTTCATCGTGTCCGTACACCCTCGCCAGAGACACGCGCGCTGCGAGCGCTCGTGCCCGACCACATTGTGGTGCCGGCTGAGGTGATGGCTCATCCACACCCTGTCTCCGAGGATGTCCATGTTGCACGTCCCGCGTCCATCCGTCCATTCACAGACAAAAGTGTGTACGTCGTGCTCGTCCTCTGCGTTCTGAGTCTGTGGATGTGTCGGTTCGACAGCGGGCGCGTCGTCGTGGACGCGGCTAGGTGGTGGTGCACTGGCGTACGTGGGTTCGCTTGGTTCCCATGGGCGCAATTGTGGGGGTGGCGCACCGACTCGGGGCGTGCGCGTGAACGCCGTCGCGATCGCCTCGTCCCAAGCTTGACCCGGTGGCGCGAAGCGCAAGGCAGCGGCGTCCGTCATGTCCGGATGGGATGCATGGGCGTGCCCAAGGCTCGGTGGCTCGCCCCTCGGGTCTGGGCTCACGCGAAATGGATGCCATCCTGAGGGTGAACGATCGAATGGGCGCACTGCAGCATCCGGCAAACGGCAGGCTTGACTACTGCGCGCCGGAAAGGGAACTGCAGGGGCGGTGGGAGCAGCAGCATGCAGGTACACGCTCGCAGACGGCATTCGCTGCGGTGGTTCTCTGACGCACGGGACTCAGCCAACAGGGACAGAACCGGGCTAAAAAGAACGCACAGAACGGACGGGCCTGCGCTGACATGGTGACGCGGTACGGACCCGCTTCCAGCGTACGGCGGATGCGCATACATGCTAGGTGGAGCAGGCACACGTGTGAGCACTCGACGACCAACATGGACGAACTGGCATGCAAACCTCGGGCTCTCCGTCTCAAGCACTTGATGCGTCGAGGTGGCACCCTCATCAGGTGGAGCGGTCCAAAACGGCGTTGCTGGAGCCGGCGAACGTCCCGAACGCTCACGCTCCCTGCCATCGGCCAGGTCAACTCCCAACAGCCAACGCACCGACAAGAAAAAAAGATAGACAGACCTCGTTGCGTTCCGTTCCACCTGCGCCTCGCGCCACTCGGGTCGAGCGTAAAAGTACGCCGACAGCGGTCCAGTAGACATGCGTGCACACGACGACGCAGAGGAATCGCGCACACGCACCGCGGTGACCTCACCCCACCCTTCGTTTTTATACGTCCTGTTTCCCGAGGTTCTTCACCCCACTCCACCCGGGTTGCGTCCCCGCGCCTAGGGGTACGACATACCACCAGACGGGCGCTCAGTGACACGTGCTGGACACGGCGCAGCCTGCAGGAACCTCGTCCCGGAACGCTCCCCGTGCCTTCTCCAGCTTCCACGGATCGCGCGTCCGAGGGTCCATGCTTCCAGGGAGGTGCACGTCGCCCATCCCCACCGCTACGCGCGCTGGGGGCTTTACTTGACATGCCCACCCCGAGGGTGAGTTGGGAAAGGCCGAGGAAGCAAACCGGTGCCATTTTTTCTTTTTTCTTTTTTCTTTTTTCTTTCTTTCTTTCTTTCTTTACACCACCACACCACCACGCCCAGTCCAGCCCAGTCCAGTCCAGTGAGAGTCGCGCGCGATTCGCAGCGCGGCACCTGCGCGTCGCAGCACGATCGCATCCGGACGCCGCGACGCGTCTCGGCGAGTCCTCCTGGCCGATCGAACGGTCCCGCTGCAGCGGGCACGCTCTGTGGGACGCCCCCCCCCGAAAGGGCGGGGTGGAGCCACACTGGCGGAAACGGTCACCGCGCGTACGGTGTACGAATCGTGAGCGAAAAGACCCCCGAGCACGAGACGTGCCCGTCGCAGAGAGAGAGAATCTCAGGACTCTCGTGCTTGTCAAGAACTGTGTGGCACGTCGACGGGGAATTCCATCCGTCCTCGCCGTCGCCTCGGATCAGATTTGCAAAGGCGAATGAGGCGTCGACGCACTGTTGGATTTGTATTCACCGGATTTGCACCGCAGCTCCAGTGGGATTCGTTAAATGCGGTGGTGATCACTATCCTGCATGGATGTGTTTATGATCAACACGGAGTACGTAGCATGTCCCTGTGCCGAATGAGTACCAGAAGAAGAGTCATGGAATAACCCGTCAACCCCCAATGGTTAACAGGATAGAGCACGTATGGTAGGAGGCTGACATAGATGTATTGGTATGTCAATTACGATTCATATACAAACAACGTGCCAAAAATGGGTAATAGCAGGTTGTACATGTTACGATTACATCAAAGCGTCAACCTTTTTCCCAATCAATAGCTTTTTGGTTTCCGTCCAAGGTACAATCGTAAGCGCAAAACGTGCATGTGTGTTTTACTTCTTGTGCACGCCAATCACTGCGTCAGGCGCATATCTTGGGATGACCTAAGAACACGGTGAGCCAGAGCAGGATTAGTAGGACCGGATGAGACATACCTTGGGATCATGAAGCATGTTGAATTCTTCCGTGGCATCACGTCCGGCATACAAGAGAATGGCCTTCTCTCCTCCTGGGTGGTCAGGCAAGAACGAAGTGACATCGAGAACCTGCCCGTTCACAATGACCCAAACGTCATCCTTCTTGTTGTGCTTGGCGACCTCCGCGGTCGTGAACTCCGTGGCTGCTGACGAAGGAGGTGCAACAGCACTTGGCGCTGTGGCAGGAGTAGTCTGGGAAGTGGAAGGTTGAGGTGCAAATTGCCCTGCTAATGCGCCAAGACGACCGCCAGCCTTCTCGATTACGGCACTCGTCGTTCGGAGGAGGTAAGCGGCTGCGGAATCACCAGAGACACGCCCAAAGACGACACATCCCAATAAAGACGAACCACCGAGTCGGTTGGCACCATGGACTCCACCAGCAACCTCACCAGCGGCAAAGAGACCTGGGATGGGTTTACCGTCCTTTTCAATCACTCGCGACTCCGCATCAATTTCAAGGCCGCCCATTGTGTAGTGGAGAACAGGCGTCATGACTGCAACATTGAAGTAGTCATCCATAGTCCAGTCTCCAGACGAGAAGAACTAACAAACGGTAAACATAAGAGCGTAAAGAAGGTGATAGAGGCAATCACCTTCTTGCCGAAAGGATCTTTCTTGGCCGTTGCACCAGCGTTGTAGGTATCGAACGTCTTCTTGAGATATGCGGGGGAGATACCCATCTCCTTAGCAAGTGCCTCGCCACTGTCGAATCGCTTCATCAAGCCACGGCCAACGTAGTGCTTGCAATGCCACTCAATCTCGCGGGAAGCCTGGCCGTTAAGGACGAGGCGAATGGGGTACTGATGAAGAGCGGTAAGTTGTTGGTATACTGGTTGGAACGACTACTGGAGATGAATACCTTGCCGTTCTCCCAAATCTTGCCGGTGACGTAGTCACGGTGTTGAAGTTCATCAACAAAACGGTCGCCATTGTTGTCCAAAAGGAGGCCACCGACACCGCGGAGAGCTTCGGCAGCAAGGAATTTGACCTTGGCGCCTGGCTCATTGGGGTCGACGAGACCAGTCGGGTGCACCTGGACCTTTTCGAGGTCGACGGCGCTAGCACCGATGGCCATGGCCATCTTCTGACCGTCGCCAGTACAGTGGTCACCATTGGTGGTCGGAAGTTCATAGTATTCGGGACGGTGTCTCTTCAGAAGCGAATCTGGAGTAAAGTCGGCAGCGTAACCACCCGTGGCCAGGACGACAGGTCCATAGGCAGTCTCGGTCTTTCCATTGCGGACATACTCGACACCGTTCACGGCGCCTGATTCGTCCTTGAGGAGCCTGGTGACACGAGCCTTTTTGTAAATCTGGACTCTGTCGGGCTGACTGACAGCCAAATCCTCCAAGCGCTCCATCTGGGCATAGGTAATAACCTTGGGAGAAGGCAACGTGAGCATCGACGGGAGTTTCGGACTGTATTGTCGTAAAAACACACCATTCCAGGGAACTGAGCATTGCCTCTGTGGGTGCGAGGCTGACTGTGACCACCAAGACGGGCGACCTTGGAGAGGTCGAGGCCAAACTTGTTCTGCAGCCAGTTCACGGCATCACCTGACCGACCAGTCAGGACCTGAATAAGGTCGTCCCGAGCAAGTTCACGGGCCTAGCACAACGGAAATGAGATGGCTCCTACATGCCAACAGTAAGTAAAAGGACTGACAGATTTCTTGGTATCCTCGAAAAAGATTTTGGCATTGTCCGGAATCCCAGCTTCTTGCTGTGTTTGAGTGCCTGCGCCGTTGATGCCGGAGGTAGCTTTGGTGGAGTTACCACCCATGAACCTGAGGCACAGCACGCGTCAGCGCAACCGAACACGTTCGTTGGGAGGATCACACACCCTTGCTTATCGAGCAGTAGGACATTCGCACCACGTTCAAGGAGCGTGTGTGCTGCAGAGAGACCAGCAAGACCACCACCGACAACGATGACTTGAGCCATTGGAGTGTAGAAACAATTCGGGATGATGGAAGTTGAGGTTCAAGAGTGGAGTTTGCGTCGGAACAGCGCGAGGCTCCTGATTTGATGTATATTGCACCGGCAGCCAATCAGAAGCCGAGTATATCGTACGTACACATGTGATTTTCTGCTTCACGCCGAATCCCGCGAGGCACAAACCCGTGCATTACTCGGCACCACTGTCCAACGCGCGTGCAAAGCCCAAAAGCACGTCGCAGCTGCCCCGAATAATGTCGTCCATGCTCTTCTCTGCCCCCCTTTTCGTGGGCTCTATCACCACGAGACCTGACACTCTCCCCCCTACCAGCTCCCCACCCTCGACATCTCCATGCTCGAACATGTCCTGATGTGCCTCGATGTATGCCGGGTATACTATGTGCTCCCAGTACATGGGGGGATCTCTCCATAGTGATCCCTCTGGATTGAATTGTACTCCAAACCAGCACCGCGAATGGAGGCAAACCGATGGAGCGGGGATAGAGTGGTTTTGGAATATCAACGATATGCCCGACCATGGTGCGGGAGATGAGCGGAGGTTAATGGCGTTAGTGAGGACAAGCGGAAGAGTCAATCGCTGAGCATTGGAGGGTGCCGAGACCAATATATTCTCACCTGCTGTATGGTATCCGTGCCGTTCGTGTCTACGCCGTTTGAGGATATCGTGTGGAACCCGTAGGAAAAACCGGACATCCAGTTGGCCTATAACCTCCTGCGCAAACATCAGTGAGAAAAAATGCCGACGAGGAAATCAAAATATGATTCACTTTGTCCCAATAAAGTAAAAATCCGTCGACAAGTCCCCATACGACGCGGATCCCTTTCTTGCGCTGTTCATCTTCCATTTCTTGAAACCGGGTTCTGAACTCTTGGTAGACGGAATCGGTGAGACGGATGTTCTTCTGCTCGTTCAGATGGTCATGGCTTCTATGATCAGGAGGGATCACTCCGTTGTCCTTTACACTCCTTAGGAATGCCCGCAATCGAGGCCAATCTATAGCTCCTTGCGGTGCGTCCCAGTCTGCAACATTATGAACTGGGTGGATTGGGACCAATTGTTCCGGCTGAGGAGTGGTCAGTCGTCAGAAATCTATGCAGTGTCAGGAGAGCATCCTCACAGGAGCAAAGTCCTGCGTAGATCCCCAGTCAATCTATCCGCCCGAGGTCTATGATGTACTCACATCCTGATGGATTATGATGCTGTTTGGTAGAATACTCCGAAGGTGTTTTGCGAGGGTTGTTTTACCTGAGCATGTCGCTCCTCTGGGACAATGAGACAGTGAGCACGCATGGAATTCTCGATGGCAAGTTCACGGTACCCTACTCCGACGAGCACGACTCGATTGTGTAACTTGCTCATCTTGACTCAAGCCGCGGGTTCTGCTATGCGCCTACAATGCGGGGAACAATATACGTCCTGTTCTTTTCCCCGCTCCCTGGGTTCATGCAACAATATCGAGACTTGATGCGAGATTCGGAAGGCGATGCTTCGAGATAGGATACTAGCGGTTCCCGGCTTACCCCGAAATGTCATCATTTGTATCATATGCGCGGCGCGACGAGGAAAAATGGGGAATTCATGTACTGTACAACATCTGGATCAATCCTTGGAAAAGCGCGCCCGATCTACCAAGCTCCGCGCACCCTCTACGACATCACTTGGAGCTGCCCCATCCGAACCAGCCACGGGCCTTGTTTTCGGCCTCGCGTGCTTGACGCGCCACCTCTTCCTTACTCTCCTCGAACTTTTGCTCCGAGCGGCCACGAGCATCACCCATCTTCCGTTCCGCCGTGCCCTTCAACGCGTCGTATTTGACTTGTGCTTCGTGTGCACTCTGCCGCGCTCGATCGGCCAGATCGGTCCTTGCCTCTGTGGCCCGGGCGCGCGCAGCCGACGTCGCATCCTGCACTGCGGTCTACCACACACTCTCGTGAGAACGGGGCATCCAGACGGCGATGTCTCGGTTCGTCCTACCTTGGCCTGATCATAATCGCGCTGCCCCTGCTTCGCGACGCTCTCCACCTTGCTCCTGCCTGCTTCGCCAATCTCCCTCACCTTTCGCTCAGCCTCTTCTTCCTTGTGCCTCGCGGTCTCGCGGTCAATCGCGGGCTGCCCGCGGGCGTAGTAATAGTACAGTCCGCCGAGTGCACCGAGAGCGGAGAGGATGATCAGGGTGTTGCTGCCTTCGGGATGAGTAGGCGGCGTCTGATCAGCGCCTGATTTCCCTTGGGATGACAATGGCGGTGTCGTCGAGAGCTTTCTAGATGTCTGTATTCGAGCGCGTCAGACACAACGCCCAGCTTCAACCAGGTCGCCATATGCTTACGATAGGAGGACGGAAGGCTCCGAGGTATATTGCAGGGCGTGCCGAACGTAGGATGAGTTGGCGGGCCATGTTATGGGCGAGGACGATATGTGATGCTGTTGGGCGCAAGTGGAGTTTTGTACATTGCCCTCCTAACTCTCAGCTATGACGTCAGCTTAATCACGTGCGAAAATTACATAAGCTTGGGTTCTGGAGTCACCCCATATTTAGCGGTGGTGTTTTTAGAGGGTATCGTATCCGGCAGATGATCTTGTTTTTTCAGCCAGATGGGGTCCAACAGAAGAGCCAGGTATGAACAACTTGAAGGATTACGGTCACCCCCACTTTAACGGAGGTATCCTCAGAGGGTATTGATGCTTGTCGTATCCAGCCCGAGATGATCGCAATCATGATGATGTTCGCGGGACTATCAGGGATTTGAAGGATCCAGTATAGACGACAATACTTAACCACGGGAACAATCAGGCTCTCGAAGTCCGCGTCTGTCAACAGCCGTCTTTGAAAAACCCTGCTCATATGCGTCTCCGCGAAACCCATGCCTCCCCCTCCGCATAGTGAGCAGTCTCATCATGAACGGCAGTGGCGTATCGTCGAGCGTCATCTCGGTCTCTGCCCCAAGTGACCCGGGGATTTTGAACCAGTTGCGCCGAGCCAATGTACCCACGTCATCCATCGGAGATACACCCAGCAAATGTGACGCCCGCACGTACGACGTATAGTTTCTCAGATACAGGTGTCCAGCGAACACGTTCAACTGGTCGATCAGATCTCGGGGTGGATTCCAGTCAAAAGGAACAGCGGGGATGGAATACAGCTTCGGATCATCCCAAGGTTTCATGTGCTTGGTCGTGCAGGGCGGGTACACATCCTGACATCTGATATCGAGCAGTGGAGTTGAACGGGCTCATAATGACGAGCACATGGTTCCCATCCAGGCTGTTCCCAGAGAGACCCCACTGGACAGGGGTCGCAATTTAGTACTCGTCCACCCTCTCGGGATAATCCAACTCCGCAAATTGCGTTTCAAAATAAAGACGGGACGAAAGTCGGTACTCATGTGCACTGCGGGGATGACACCGGCCCTCACGAACCCCGTAACGGCGGGATGAAGCGAACGTGGCGCGGGTAATGCCCTTGGCAACCTACCCCGCTCGCCCTCAGGTTCGCGAGAGACCTCCCTTTCTTGCAAGTTCATCCATACGTGCTCAGGAACATACAATACGTCCAATATGCAATTCGATATAATAGTATTGACTACAACTGATCCTCGAGCATATATCGGACACCACGAGCAAGGATTTCAAGTACTTTGTGCTTCACTTCGGGTGCCACGCCCACTGTGATATCAACCGACTGACGAGCCTGCCATACGCCATCAGCTCCCTTCACTGGATTCGACCTAGCGACCCTTGCGGCATCCCTGTACAGTCCACTTCCACTCGCATGAAACTGGGTGCCGTCGGGACACCCAAAATGCACACTGCACCAATCAATCCTGAAGTGAAGAAAATGAAAAAAAAAAAAAAACTTGTGATTGGAAAAAGTTGTCGGACGTACTTTGTGATCGAATTGACCTCCAGCTGATCGTCAACATTAACAGCGAGGGGTCGTTTCAAAGCACTCCATGCTTCGGATTGGAGATGGCTTGTCACCGACACCCAACGGCTGGTGTAATCTGGGTCTCGGCATCGTATGAGTGAGTTTCGAACAGCGGCTGCGATCCCAGCCATATCCGTGGGGACACTAGTAATAACCTAACAAAGTCGTCACTCCTCACGGTTCCATTTCGAGGAACAAGTGATGGGATACACGAACCGGCATGAACATATTGCCTGCCGCATTCTCGGTAATAAAGGGAGCCTTTACATGACGATACTGAAAAAAGGTGAGGAAGTACATGCAGCGTCAAGCACACAAAGGAACTCACGCTGGCCGCAGATCCGACACTTTGCAATGGACTGCTCCTGGTGCAATTCAATACAGCGACGAGATAAGCCGTAATGCAATCCTGTTTCGAGAGCGATGGGCCATTATGTATCTTGGAGGAGAGTATAGAACGAAGCTCCTCGATTTCGCGATTATCGATGCGCCAGTTCACAGGCTCAAAGCTTTTCATTGGCGGCGGAGGTTCATAGAGGCTGCAAAACTCATGTAGGAAGGGAATGTGAGGCCAAATCTCAGCTACGACAGAGTCAGATGGTGCAGCAAAGTGATCTTTCTTGAAGCTTGGCGTTGGAAATTCCGCCGACAGGTTTTGATAGAACTGGGAGAGTGTATGGAGGAAACGAAACCGCACAGTAGCGTCACCTGGTGTAGATCAATCAGAAATACGTGAACGGGACACTAAACAGCAACAGACCGAGCGAGTGGTTCCAAGCGACGCCAACACATGTTTCGTTGTGAAAGATTGTTAGCTCAACGCATAGGAGAGGAGTACTGTCGTTGACAGGGTCGGCAGAAAATGGTTGGATGCCTATGAAGGGGAAAGTATCATACTGGAAGACCTCATTGCCATTCAGGAACGAGCCAGAGCTCGAGTCAAGCTTGTGCTTAATGTTCAAAGGAACAGCGGTGTTCGTGAGTTCAATCTAAGACGCATCAGATAGAAGTCTGGCTGCTTCCTGGAGATCGACCTACAGTCCAACGGCGATCAACATATTGAAGTCTCCCTGCAGCGTGCGGGTATAGTTGCAGGACTCTGGAGAGAGCTTCCTTGAACCTGGGCACATCAAGCTCTGTCGGAATGACATAAACGGTGTTGACCTGGACCTGGCATGAGCAGCGCGACCATCATCGGACAAATGGCGTACACGAAAAGGGATGATATCATGGCCAGGTAAGTCAAGATGTGTTTGGTCTGCGAGGGTAGTTGGCAGTTTCGGTGAGACGGCATGGTGCTGGATGGAAGACATGGCTGATAGACGGAGTGAAGAAAAGGTGTTCGGACCCATCATACCCTTTATAAGTAGTTCGGGTGGCCCAAGGTGGATTTAGATCCTGTTCGGTTGGCATCCGAGTGAGCTCCGATGAGGGATATGACCACAACTTCCGATGTTAAGACATCAACTAATTGTCCTTTGGCCAGGATCAGTTTCTCAAGGACTACGGACCATCTTCTAGGACGGACCATCATCCACTAAAATTTTGCGTCTTGTTTTCTTTGGCCTTGAACTTGATCACAGAAAACGATTTCGTTATTGTGGAGTGGACATCGAGAGATCTCTCACTGTGCTGGGACCACCCTGAAGGGTTTAGGTCATCGGCAAATAAAATAAAATCTTGCAAGCCCACGCAATGCCTTGAAAGGATATGCTCGGGCTTATAAGGGTCTCGGTCCTTGCTAGGCCTTGCAAGGAAATACCCCGGAACTTGAGGGCCATGCAAGGCTGGCTCATTTCACCTAACCTTGTAAGGGTGGCTTAGGGTTGCAAAATAATACATGACCGCTTCGGTCCAGCTTAACCTTGCCAGGGTGGCGGCCTTCATTACCAAAGCGCACAGAACACTTTATTATTTTATTACTTCACCACACTTCTTTTTTACTATTGCTAAATGTTTACAAAGTAGAACAGCAGAGTATACACGTGTTGCAGTCATTAAGATTCAAACTCGCAACTTTGCGGCTTCCAAAAATGGGAGGTACTACATAATAACCGTTACGCCAAACGGACATGCTTGCTTAGACTGAAGGTAGGTATGTGAATACCATACGTTTGGTTGACTAAAAATTCATTAAGTTCCCGGTCTCACTGTACCACATGCACACCACCATCATGAGCGCACCCGTTCTGCCCACTAACACTAGCTCACAGCCTTCACCCCTCCTGTTTGCATTAGCGCCGCACCCAGTAACTCGCACCCACACCTAAGGGCCACACCGTGCCCCAACCCATTCACCCTTGCGCACACCCACCTGGCAAGAAATTTCTTGTTCATACTCACCTCAACAGTAGCCGCACTTAGGCAATAGCAGGGGTATCTGATACCCACCCGCGTCTCGGGTCTAGGTTTCACAGGAATAGTGGTGCGGGTAGCCCTATCAGTCACCCGCACCCGTACCCGTATCTTTGCTCAGTTTTTTTTTTTTTTTTTTTTTTTTTTCAGATTCGTCGCCCTCACCCTCGCCTCACCCTCGCCATCGTCCTCGTGTGCAAACGCGAACGCGAACGCTTGTGCGTTCTCGTTTGTATTTGCACGCGAGTGCGGTGCTTTCTTGCCACCTCGCCGCCACGTGCATGACTCGCCAGCATTGTGCCTGTTCGCACCCTCACCCTTCCCTGCCCACCCCACCCCACTCTGCGGCTTCGCCGTCGCCCACTCCTTGCTGTCCCACTTGCACGAAAGTGCAGTTACTCGCCCCCTCGCCGCCGCCGCGGCACACAAATGCACCTGCTCATGCCCTCCCACTAGTGCAAATGGTGCCCGCCCTCATCCATCGTCACCGCCCGAGGATGCAAGCAAGGCGCTTGCTCGCACCCCCGCTCTCGCCTGCCCTCCCTCCTCGTAACTCGCGGGTATACCTGCTCTGGGTACAGGTACAGGTTATCGGCAGGTACGCGCCTGGGTACAACACCCGACACCCGGGGGTACACCCGTGCTATTGCCTAACCATACTGCACCTACTGAGTCACAGCACCGGGGCCGCCCGTTCAGTGTTAACCAGCCTGTTAGTTGAGATGGAGAATAGACAAGTTAGCGACTCTGACAGTCAGTCGCATGGACTAACGGTTTGTTGTTCATTGTTCGAGTAGAGTTCGATCCAGCCGTGATGCAAATATTTTGCCGTCCTGTTATGCTGGCATGGTCACGGCGGTAGGCGGATTGCAACCCTATACAATGGTATCCGAGTCCTGTAAGGCCTTGCATGGGCTAGATTGGTTCTCATTAAAGTCGGCCGGGCCTTGAGAGAACTGGCAGGGCCGTGGTAACTTGGCAAGGCATTGCGTGGGCTTGCAAGATTTTATTTTATTTGCTGATGGTCGGTCATGGAGCGCAGCCAATAAGAGCAAGCCTCTAGGTGGAGCCGCAAGCCAGACCTTGCCTGCTTCGGCCCCATGAAGGAGAACAAGAGCGACTGGAGTCACTCCACGAGCGCTGCTGAGCTCGAGAGCGAGATTTCAAAGATGTCTACGAACTCCTTGTTGAGCGAGCGGCCCTTCTCTCCCGCAATCTCGTTGTTTCATTCTCACCTTTGTACTTCGTGAAGCGATCGATGACTGTGGCACTTTTCGATAGGGATGATTCCGTCGTCAGTGAGGCCTTCGATACAGGTGAACACCCTCTTGCAGTCCACTCTCGGATTGACCTTGCGCTCCACTCATCCCACGGGTCGCACACTCAGCTCGAAATATATTCCCAATATCCATCTCCGTGCATTCTATGTGGTTGAAGACGTTACATTTTGTAGTGATAGGTTTGAGTTCAACTGTACGACTGGGCTACACATCATACTCGTCACGACAGTATTGTTGGCTACAATCGTGCACGCCCTTCCTTGAGCATAAAACGGACACCAAGAGCAAGGGTTTCAAGTAGTTTGGCCTTCACTTCCGGTGCCACGCCAATTGAGATGTCAACAGACGGACGAGCTTGCCATACTCCATCGACTCCCTTCACTGGATTCGACCTAGAGACCCTTAGGCCATTCCTGAGCACCCCACTCAAATGTGCCCGGGTGCCGTCGGGACATCCAAAATGTATGCTGCACAAATCGACCCTAATGTGAAAAATCAAATCAACACTCACGTGCTCTGAGAACCTTGTCGACTTACATTCTCATCGAACTGATGAACAACTCATCATCGTCAACAGCGAGGGCCCGAGGGAATGCTTTCCGAGCATTATGCGCTTCGAATTTAAGATTGCTTGTCAGCGTTATCCAATCGTGGATGTAATCTGGGTCTCGGCACTCTATGTGTGCATTTCGCACAGCGGTGGCGATCCCAGACATATCCACGGGGACGTCGGCGGTAGCCTAACAAAATCAGCACTGATCAGCAATCCTTTTCAGGCAGCAAGTGATGGAACACACGAACATCCATCAACATGTTGCTTGCCTCGTTCTCGGCAATGAAGGGAGCCTTTGTATGACGATACTGAAAACAGGTAAGGGTGTACCCGTAGGGTCAAGCGAATGAAATAACTTACGCTGAGCACAAGTCGGATACTTCGCATAGGGTTGGCCTTGATATGATTCAATACGGCAATGAGATAAGCCGTAAGGCAATCCTCCTTCGACAGGGATGGGCCGTTCTGTTTCTTGTTGGAGAGGACCGACTGAAGCTCCTCTATGTCGCGATTATCAATGCGCCACGTCACATGCTCACAGCTTTGTATTGTCGCCGAAAATGCTTCCAAGTCGCAAGTCTCATGTAAATGAGTAATGCGAGGCCAAATCTTGGCCACGACAGAGTCTGATGGTGTAGGAAATTGATATTTCTGGAAAGTTGGCGTTGCAAACACTGATGATTGGCCTTGGTAGAACTGGGACAGTGTATGGAGGAAACGAAACTTCACAGCAGCGTCACCTGGTGTGGGTCAGTCAGAAATACGTGAATGGAAAACCAAACAGCAACAGACCGAGCGAGTGGTTCCAAGCAATGCCAACACATGTTTCGTTATTAAAAAACGTCAGTTTAACGCAAAGGAGAGGGATACTGTCATTGTGAGCATTGGCAGTGATCGGATGGATGTCTATGAAAGGGGAAAGATCTTCCTGCATGACCCAGTCGCCATTCAAGAATGAGCTCGAGCTCGAGTCGAGTTTGTAGTGCAGTTCTAGTGGAATAGCAGTATTGGTGAGTTCGATCTGGGAGAGGTCAGATGGAAGTCTGGCTGCTTCCGAGAGATGGACCTACGACCCATCGGCGATCAATACATTTAACCTTCCCTGCAGCATGAGGGTAGATCTGCAAGGCTCTCTCGAGAGCGTCCCTGAACCTGGATACGTCTAGCTCTGTCGGAATGACATGAACGGAGTTGACCTAGGCCTGGCATGAGCAGTGCGACAATCATCGGACGAAGGGCGTACGTGATGAAGGATGATATCATGACCAGGTAAATCGAGATGTGTTTGGTTTGCTAGGACAGTTGGCAGTTTGGGTAACACTGCAATGCGCTGGACAGAGGACATGGCTGAGTGCACAGACTGAAGGTGGGAGATTTTGACCAACAATGCTCCATTCATAGTTCGGGTGGCCTTTTAGAGGCCCGAGTTGAATTTCATGAGAGCTCGTTTGGTAAGCTTACCCTGTGCAACACGGTGAATATCGTAAACTTGCCGGAAACGTATCGGGTTCGACTCGGAGTTTGAACAGGCATTGCCGTGATGGAAAACCTGAACCGAGTAGAGCTAGTTCGGTACTGTGTTCTGCCGGTCAGTCGGAGTTTGAACAGGCATTGCCGTGATGAAAAACCTGAACCGAGTAGAGCTACATCAGCAAACCTAGCCGAGTTGCCAACAGCTTTGGAGGACCTGTTTTAGACATAGTAGTGACTAAACGTTGGCCGTCCTCCTTTCGGACAGCGCCAGCTTTCCCGTTGTACGGCTCAAACCCTTAAGAGTTATCAATCAACAGATAATACCAGTACTAGTAGATCAGATGTGTGCAATTCAGAGACAATCTAATCATTGATGTGCTAGATGAGTGGCAAGTATTTCATCGCCTTGCATTTGAATATTCTCTATGATACTTGTAAGCTGCCACCTACAAAACTTGTCACCACTCTGGATGTCTTGAATGCAACTGAGGGCTGCCTGGTAGATAGGAGTGTAAACAGATGAATCAAAGTTGCCAATAGACCCCCTTTGAGGGCTTTGGAGTGCCCAGTACAGCACAGTTGTTGAATATGCAAGAATTGTGTTCAGCCTGGTCTCTTCCTCTGGGAGAAACCAATATAGGTCTGTTGACAACCACCAAATAGCTTCAAACACAAGTTTTGTGAGGGTAGTGTGATTGAAAACACCCTTGTCATATGTCCTGTCTTTGAACTAGAGTTAAGTGAGATCAGATAACTATACTACTACCAGTGCTCAGTGATAAGGCTTACTTAGATTAATGCATCAACATAGTTCCAATCTTGAAGTAATTGATTAATGGAGTCTTCCCATGAATCAACAAGGCTCCCTCAAACTTCAATTAAGGGCATGAGATTGTAGCATGATTTGATGACAAGATTTGCCAATGACTTAAAAGTCCATGAAATGCTGGATAACTTGTTCTTTGCTGTTGTCCATAGATCTTTTGACATGTCACAAAGCCACTTATCTGTATGGGGTTTGTAAGTGACTGCTAGCCCTGTACAGGACCAGGATCACTGACAAAGAAACTTGTAGAGAAAGGAGTCAAGTGAGCTAGAGGAAAGTCCCACAAGAACTTGACTGGAGTTCTTGACTGGAGTTCTTGGGGTGATGGGATTTGAGTATTTATACTGTACAGGTGTTTGTATCTATGTGGTTACTGGTCCATGCATGTGTGGGCTAGAATATTCTAGACTACAGTGGAGATTAATGAGGTGGTGTGTAGAGTAATGTAATGGAAGAGAAGGAATGGGGATTAAAGGAATGAAGCATGATGTCATAGTGACATCATGGCCTAGATCTGGTCACATGACTGGTCATGTGATAGTTTGTTGAGAAAAGTTCCAAGTCTAAGGATAAGAAGATGATAGTTGTTACGAACGCACTCCTACGAGCCCCTATCGTAACCTTCGCGGACATCTTATCTCTGCATCTATCTAATCTTTTGGACTTAGACATTTCCTTCGACAACTATCATATGACTATCACGTGACCTGGTCTAGGCCTATGATGTCACTATGACATCACGCCTCATTCTTTTAATCTCCACTCCTTCTCTTCCATTATGCATAGCCACGGACAGCCACATTAATCTCCGCTGTAGTCTAGAACGTTCTAGCCTGCACGCGCACGGACCATAGCCACAACATGTACAAATACCATTGTAGTATATAGTCTTGAATGCCAACGCCCCAAGAACTCTAGTCAAGTTCTTGTGGGGATTCCCCTTGATCCTTGTCCCACTTTCCTCACTAGTTCTACGGTCGGTGGCCCTAGTCCCGTACGGGATTAAGCGGTCGCTTACATTCTCTTTCTCCACATTTGAAATGTGGGATCACAGCGGCTGACATGTGCTGCAGAAATCTATCTCTGGAAGGATCTTTCGGGAAATGACATCAATGGTAAAGTCTGTTTGAGAAGTGGTTTGCGCCACAGTGGAACTAAAGGAAAAGAAATCTTGAAGAAGGCATGTAAGAAGAAACATTGCTCAGAATGAGTGCAGTAGGTTTAGACCAGCAAGATTCATCTGGTTGAAGTATGAAGTGATATGATTGATATCTTCGTTTACTGAACAAAGGTGGATATCAGAGTTAAGAGCTTGATGAAAAGATGAAATTGGCCAGAAAGGCCATGAGATCCAAAGAGACCGTTCATCTTGTCCCAAAGCAGCTTAGCAACTGATGGATGAGTTACAGTCCCTGCTGGGACATAATCATAGGTGACATGATGAAGAAGAGAGTTGTTGATTGTATTGGCAATAATGCCACAGATGTGCTTGTCGATAACTACCCATTTGTCTTGGTCCACTTGTTGAACACCAGTGTGTAGAATGGTGCCTGAGACAAATCCCCAAATGGAGAGTGACTCGAGAGTTGATTGCACATGGACAGACCAAATGGAGTAATTAGACAGTCCTTTAAGGACAGGGATACGTGAAAGGATGGTATTGTCAACTTTGAAATCGGTGGAGGTAGTAAGGGCAGCTATTCAAAGCAAATGAATAATATCTGCTAAACCAGTGTCATCAAAAAGATCAATATAGACTTGTGAAAGAAGTGAAAAAGATGCGTTGCCTATTTGTCCTGTTCCTGGTTGTCCTGTCCTTTGTTGTCTTAAAGAGAGTGAAGTGGATGTCCCAAGTTCGCTTCCCACAGAGGCATAGTGTTGCCGTTGTATCCAGGCATGATAATGGTGCTGTTTTCAGGTAAGACCTGAAGAAGTCATTGATTTCCAATGATCTTGTAACCCTGCTTTACTTCGTTTTTCCATGGGTACCTGAAAAACATAACCTGTAGATAAAGGATCTTGACTGGCTGTGAAAAAAGATTCTAAGTACAGCGTTAGAAAGAAATGAGGATTTGGGATCATTAGATTGCTAGTGAACCCTTGTTGAAGTACTATCTTGGTATCTCTACAATTTATGTAGGGTAAATCAATCTCTGGAATTTTATTCCAGGCATTGCAATCAAGAAAACTATGAAAACGTTGATCAAGGGGGATGAGAAAATTGTAAGGCTCAACAGCAAAATGTCCTATAGGCCAAGTAGAAGGAAGAAAGTGCGAAAGTAAATGTCTACCACCTTTAAGTAAGGTGGTGAAGTTTTCATTTTATTTCACCTTCTTCCGCAGCAGATCTCTTTCCTCTTTGGAAAGTCCCTGCCAAAGATGCGTAAACCACATCTTCTTGGGGAGCTCCTGCTGTGTCCTTGATCAACTTCTGTATAGTACAAGATCATCTATAGATATCGTAATTCATATCAGCAAGTTGTAAATGAAAAAATTGATCAAAAAGAAAATTGAAAGTAGTCTGGTCCATTCCCTTGTAGTGTCACAACTGTCTCATAATCTCTGGAGGTACCAGGTGCCACATTGCGTCGTCCTGATTCCATAGTTCATTGTCAAAGACAATGTTAGGCGAGTTGTTGGCCTTTACCAACATAACGTTAGTATAGTTGGTAGGAGGGAATGTGTCTTGCCTAAAGATCTCAAAGCCTTGTCCATGGACACGATGGCTTTGGAAAGGGTAAAGGGATTGAGTTGGAAAGGCCCATCCTGTGCCTTCAAAGGCTTGGGCAATTGTCTCGTCAGTGTAAGTAAGTCCATTGACGGTATAGGGGGCTCCAGACTCAATTGGAGGAATCTGGAATGGGAGAACTTGTCTCCCACTTAATGATAATGGGTAACCTGGATGAATTGGGTACTGCCATTGGGTGTACCATGGCCAGGTCTCGACTTCCTGATACCGTCCTCACGCTACTGCCACATTCAGATTGAGAATAGTAAGCTAATGGAGAAGGGGGCAGAGCTTGTAGTGCAGGAAGGTTGTCAGGATATGGCGACCTGGTTCTATTTCCCAGAGGATGTGATGATGAGGATTGTCGACATTGAGATATGTCACCGCCGCATGACTGTTGGTGGTCTCCTGGAAGGCTGCTATCAGCCTGTCCTCTGACGACTCCAGACTCCCACTCGCTTCTGAGCTCCCTAGCTCATTGTCTTCTTCTCTCACCTTGTCTTCAAGCTGTGCAAGTTGGACAGGGTGGATTGGCACTGGAGCTACCAGATGCCGTGGGGTGTGAGGAAAGTTCACTTCCAGAAGGTCCAGAGGAGGAGTGTCCACTCTGAACTTGATTGGGTCCTGGAATGGAGACAATGGTGGCTGAATCGCTGGAGGATCCATGTTGGCTAGGTCTGGTACCAGTGTCAAAAACTCGATTGATGGGTTGTTATGATCGCTACCCAAAGAGCCCCTATTTTTCCTACATTTTCTATGCTACAGTGGCTCAAAAAACTGTCCGCATGTTTGCATGTTTTACATTAGTTACAACTAAACGCAATAACCCCTAACCCTAGCCCTAAACCACAAGTGTATGGAATGATGTATGTACGTTTGGCATTCTAT
>JBBPNQ010000376.1:0-18816 GCA_038090975.1 Boletellus pseudochrysenteroides
TGCTGCCGGTCCATGATCATCATGGACGTGAGTGGCTCAGTTGCCTTGCGATCTCAAAAGAGGGCACGTTACATGGCGAAACAAGTGCATTAGCATTGCCGACGCGGTGTTCATCACGTTCCAGCGAGAACATTCTAGAATGTTGCCTGATTCTACCCATGAGCATTTTGTCCAACGGAGGTGACAAACTCATCCCCATTCAGTACTCCGTAGCTGTATGCTGACTCTGGATCAAGAAAAAGGGGACAATTAAAGGCAGGATGGGAAAGCGGTCCAAATGGAGGCAAAAGCATTAAGGGCACAAGGTGAGCAGTTGGCCCGTGTGAGGCAAAAGCAGTTCTTTTTCATCCTGAAGCATGAGATAAACCATTCGACTCTGCCTACGCAACGTTTTAGAGAGTCCAAGAGTAAGTACTGCGTTACGACTTGGCAATATGGGCCATCCGTTCTCTCCCCACTCACCAATTTGACCTTACCGATGGCTGATACCAGTAGCTGCGGTGCATACCTTGAGTTGTCCTATTTCGGGAAGCGGATCACCCTTTATAGACGTTGCACCGGATCAGGTATCTTCAATTTGTTCGAGGGGTCCATGCCAACAATGTTAATCTCCGATTCAAAGGTATGTACGGCACGCACCCCGAGTAGACCGGCAACGTAAGTACGCCAGCCGGGCTCCTTCCGATTCAAGGTCCGAATATATACCTATTGGCATTCGTTTCTACAGCAACGGCTAACTCCGGGTATCAGCAATGCATTTGGAAGCCGGACCTCCTTCCAGATGGGCCAGCGCTCAAGTGCTCACCGCCCAATTCCTTCTTTTCTCCCAAAATCATACTCTCACCCCCCCATTCAAGGACACGAACTAGAGTGCCATATAGTGTTCTAAGGCCAAACGCATCCGAGAGCTGTGCCTATGTTGAACTGACAAGAAAATCTACCAGCGGAGGAATTTACTGGAAATCCCTATATTGGAAGGAAGTGTGTTCATCTCCGAGCCATAAAAGAAAAGAAGTTGATATCCCAGACATGCTGTGAACGAAGCGCCTCGGGCCAGTGGGTACGTGGAACGTTGAACTCCCATTGACACGGCCCGGATTCACGGACCGTCCCTTGTCCATTATGATGACTTTGGAGTAGATCGTTACACGGTCCGCGGGGGCGGGAGGTTTGCGCAGGTTGGTCATACGACGGGCGCCAATAATGATGCGATCGGCTTCTTGATTCTCAGCGCCATCATACTGGACCACAGTGGCCATGCGCTTCTGCAGCACTACAGCTTGCGGAAGCCAAACAAACCCATAAGCCAGTGGGTACTATGATTGAACCTTTCTAGACAGCATGGGGTCCAAACTGACGGAGAGCCCGGTCACGCGACACAGACCTCGGTCCAGCCAATCCTACCAACATCGCATGTGCCCTGACACCGGCGGGCAGTTAGCGGTGATCGCAACTGTGCCTTCTCGCGGCGGGGGAATCTCAATCATGCCAGTGTACGTCTGTGCCACAGTGTTGGCTTGCCAAGCCCGCGATGAAAGCCAGTGGCGTGTGGGGATATTGGAGATTACCACCAATGATCGATTGATCGGTAACCACCTGAACCCCTGATGGCATGGCTGCGGGTCCCGATGGGCTCTCTTTGGCGAAGGCACTTTTTTCGCGGCGCATCGCGATGGGATTTTTGCAGGTGGCCTTGTCTCCTGAGTGCACGTTACACATGATTGTGTGTGCAAATGGGTCCTCCCGGAATAGTTGTAGTTCCTGGTGCTCTGTCAGATTCAGAGGGGCGATGCATGGGGTACCAATACTGAGCGATAACACCTCTCACTCTTGTTGATTCGGTAACGCGGCAGGATACATACTTTGAGAGCTGGCAGCAGACGTATGCGCCCCGAAAAATCGTGCTTTAAGCATCTAAACATGGCAATCTGTACAGGCACACGGGGTCAAGATCAACTTTCGCAATATGCCGTGTGGGTTCACCATTCAAATATTCATTGTCGATACGGTAAGCAGTGCTTAATAGTACACTCGTGATGGTTCAGTGACGTCATACAAGTCCATGGTGACTCATTGGCCAAGAGTCAAGATGGCTTGTGCCACTCAGCGAAAGAAGACTTAAATGTCGGTCGGAGTCGCAACGAAGTGAGTCGGTGACAACGTGTCTTTTGTGTGACAGTTCAATACATGAGTATATATGGTCGGTCATCACAGCATATTATACTAAACTAATACCAGATCGGCACTGACATTACGATCGAATCGACTCGTTCGAGATGAGATGAATACACAGCTGCAGCTGCTAAGCAGATGCGGAAACTGCAAGTGACTGTGGACCTTGTCTCAAAAATAGTGCTGTCTTTCAAGGCGGTGCAGCAGATACTGTGACCACAGCATTTTAAAGTTCGAGCTCGGAATCGAAATTATTTAACAGGCAGTGTCAGTAAATCCATACGAGGGCAAGGGTGAAAGAACTTCAAAGAAGAATACCATAATCCTCGATTTGGTCCAGGATACGTTAGTTCCGATGGATGTTATGGATATTATGCGTAATGCAAGGGTACAGATCGGTGAGGTCCCTCACCCCATATTAGGACCGGGTGTCCATCGAAGACACCATCGTGTTTATGGGGTTTCATGGCACTTGTTCCAAGCTATAACGACAGGTCCGTGCATGCGTCAGAGGAGTTCACGAATCCATCAGGGGGAGACTTACCGGCTGCCAGGTAGCTTTCACTATATCGTTGTACAGAAGAAAGAGGTTAAACGATGATGGCCATTCACTGTTAAACAGTGGTAATGTGCCATTCTTGCAATGGTATTCCACGGTCGCCTCTCCGCTTGAGAGTACTCGATATCGACGCATTTGATGGCACCTCTCCCCGATGGGGAAGCGCGCACCTAGCGAATTCGCGTAGCTTTTAGTACACCTCGGTGAACGGCACGACATCACTGAGATTGCATCTGTGGGCGAACAGCGAACTGCAAAAAGTGCAAGATGTGCTTACCGACAGGAAGCCGCCAGCGTCAAGTAGGAGGGGCAAGGGCGACCTGTGGTATATACTGTGACGTTAATTCCAGTCTGAAGAAGCTGATTGAATCCATACCGGAACGATACCCAATTATTCTGCAAGATGGATGGTCGCGGAGTCCTTCTGTCGACATCCTCACTTCTGTCTAACCTTTCTGCTGGGTACATCCAAGTCCAGAACATCCGTACCTAAATCATTACTAGCAGGAGAAGTTTTATAACGAGTTTGTGGATTAATCGTTCTCCTGCAGAGTTGCCTATTCAGCCGAAAGAAGGGAATACTTGTGATAATCGAGAGATTGTATTTTAAGTGGTAAGGGGGGATCTCTGGTATCTGTGAATTATTAGGAGGCATGCAGAACAATCAATCCATTCTTTTGTGACCATCAGGCGAGAGAACCAACGATGTGTAGAAGAAGAGTCCGTTATGGCTACTAGTACGCACGGCAGTGGCATGCAGGACTTGGCCCATACGAACGGGATGTCGAGCGAGGAAAAAAATTCTAGCACATCCATGTTGTCTGTCTGAATATGGATCGCATCATGGCAGGCCAGTTGGTGTCCTAAAACTCGGACACCGTTCAAGTTGTTTACAAAGGTGACTATTAATTTGGTGCATGATTCAGTATATAATGCTGGCACTCACAAAGTCAGTCATACAGACTAAACGCGTAATAGGTTTCTTACTCGGGTCTAAACCGACATTCCGTCCTAAAAACTTGTACTCCATGACAAGGGAAAGACTCCGCTTCATGATTGAACTTGGTTGACGCGGTGTGTCACGTCCCCCACGTGACCTTGCCCGTGTTGGCGCCCAACTTGGTCTTGATCGCGATTCCCGACTCTCCCTTGGCCGGTCGACCTTTCAGCTCACTTCTTTTCTCGAAAATTTCTTGATTCTTGACTAACGCTGTGGTAGAACAGCTCATCATTAAGGGACCCGTTCATTGTATAAGACAAAGAGGAACGGTGGTGACGCGACACCGTTCAATGACCGACACGACTCACCGCAACGGCATCAATATGTTGCATCACGATTCAGACACACCATTGGGCGCGGACTCCGACAGTAACGCGCACAATCCTACCATGAACGAGCCTGTCGTACAGAAACGAACGCGATCACAGCTCAATGTGCCCGATTTAATCTTGCGTTTACCACTCTCACGTTCACCCCTCAAAGACGCTAGGAAGGCACACGCAAAAGCGCAGGGTACTTCACCCATGTCGCAGGCGGATTCGCAATTACCTATGGTGGGCCGTGGAGAGCTGGTGGCTGGGTCGAGCGTGGTAACAGAAGCGGGTGCACTGGAGGCGATGTACAGGACGGAGGAGGAAGAGGAGATGGACACCTGCGCGGACGAACGGGCACAGCGGCACGAGGAGGAAGAAGGATCAGAGGACAGCTTGTTCAACTCTCCTGCCAGTCACAGTGGCAAAAGTTACGACGAGTACTCAAGTCAGCAAACGATGCGGCCCACGAGCACGAAGAAGAGGGTATCACCGGACGCAGATGCAACACATGTCATTTCAAGCCTGGGTAGCGAGCGCCAGCCAAAACGCGCCAAAGTTGAAGCGTTTCGAATCCCGAATCGCAGTCAAGAACATTCGGAGTACCATGAACCTTTGCGAGATCCCGATGTTAGCACCCCCCGTCGGCCCAAGGGTTACAATCGTGCTTCATCTATGAACCCGACGCCATCACCTAGCAAGGTAGCATCCTCCATTTTTCCTCCTCGTGCACAGTCTGCGCCTCTTGGCGAAGAGAACGAGGTTCGCGCAATAGATCTCACATCCATTCCACCTTCCCCGCGGCGCTCACCAAGTAAAGGCGCGATTGAAGTCAGACGTTCGCTATCAATGCCACCACTTGATGATGACCGAATGGAAGTCGACGTCGCGGACAACTCTACTCTCCTGCACTTTACGAATCCCACACAGTTCGCCACTCCTCGTGCAAATCCGGTGTTTCGTTATACAGTCAATTTTGCCACACCCCGTGGACCCGTTACACCTCTGCATTCCGGTTCTCCTTTCGCATCGCCTCTTTCGCCTCTTACACCACTTCCATCTTCGCCGTTCGTAGAATATTTGCCTGAAATGCGGAGCCTTCTAGCTAAAGTATGTCCACTGCATGGCGAAGGTACAACTACTAATCATTCTTACTTCTCGGTAACTGGATGATCTATTACCGTACCGCAAACGCAAGTAGAAGGCAAACGTGAAATCGCTCGTGTCTACCGATAGAATAGACAGTCCTACTGGTTCCGTTCCACCGGTGGCTGACATGACTACTTCAGTGGACATGTCCCAGCCTGCCACTCATATACCGAGTCAACTTTCATCGGCAGCCTCCACGTCGCGCCCGGGTTCAACAGCTTTAGGTTCTACTACATCTCAGACTCGATTGGCCCAACTCCCTCCGACTTCAAGCAACTCAATGGAGCCTATACCTTCTCCGCCTGTTCCCGAGGGGGAGAGCGGTTCAGTGAGGGATGTTCACATGGCCAGGGGTTCCGGTCAGGCAGAGGATATACCGTCTGACAACTTAGATGGTCCAGGAAAGGTGTCGACAGGTGTTTCTGTAGAACGCTCTTCAGCGTCTAGTTCTCGGCCGGATCCCAATGCGCTGCCTATTTCCCGTCGTACCGTTATCGGAGCTATGAAACCCAAGCGAGGACCTTCCGTGCCACAAGGCCAAAGACGCGTAACGCGTAGCGCGTCGCTGATCAAGGAAGAGAGGGTGAAAGATGAGCGTACAGAGAGTGAAGATACGAAGGTCACCGGTCACGCTGTGGAAGGTACGTGGCACATGTATGGTCTCTTGATTCTCATTACAAGTACTAACAGCATTTTTCAGTGCCTGTTACAACCACGACCGCTGCTACAGGGGCGTCTGAGCTGGCAGCTGTGCCCCTACCGTCAACTTCAGTCGCTTCTAAATCTCGCCTACCAACATCGTCTGGTGTCGTGATCTCAAAGTCGAGACCAACACCGACCGCTCGTAGATCTGCTTCCGTGTCAAAACTTCCACCCGATCCCAGCAAGCTGAAACAAGCTTCGCTGAATACGTTTATTAAATCGAAACCGTCAATGGTGGGAGGGACCGACTCTACAGTACGTACGTTGACGAGCGCCGGAGGTTCATCGAGAGTCGCCCCTACCTCGTCCACTTCGAAGATCCCTCTTCCCGCATCGCCCTTGAAGCGTCCCTCGACAACGCAAGCTGGCAATACTAAATCATTCCTTTTCTCGCTTGGCTCCACCAGCACTGGTGTTGGGACGGGGACACCTCGCACGACCTCAGGACGTTCGCTCACAACCCTTTCTCATGCGCTAGATAAGCTCGTCGTACCTCCCCCAAGCCGTCCAAATACAAGTATGGGATTCGTCAGAGACGAGGGAGCAAGCGAGGAGGAAACCATTCCAAAGGATAGCAAAGGGAAGGAAAAATCCAAAGATGACTCATCGCTTCTTTCAACGTTGACCCCACAAGGATCGGGGACGACGTTTGCGCGGCCCACCGCTTCGTCGCTCAGTCGTGCGGCGACCGTTGCAGGACTTGGATCGACAGCGACAATGAAGATGGGGGGTCGCGGTGGGGCTACGATCAGAGGAATGGGAAGAGGGGTGGGGACGATAGGGATATTTGGCAGGGCAGGCGATCGGGCGAGTAAGAAGACGACTTTACCGGTTGTGGCGGGCAGCCCCGTCAAAGGATTGGGAGGCGCGGGTGACCTGGACAGGGATGGTTTGGGGGCTGGTAAGCACAGGTCGACGTCGAGCCTGGGCGGTACGAAGGATGCTGGAGGTGTTGCAGCTGAAGATGACGTATTCGTGTCGCGAAGCGCCGCAGCGGGTGACATTCCCGAGCAAGATACGGTGATGCAAGTCATTTCGGCCGACGCGTCGGGGGCCGCTACCCTGCAAAAGTCGTTACCGGCGGCGGCTGCCGGCGCGAGCAAGGGCGCTGTCGTTGATTTGACATCACCGACCTCGACGGACAAGGGGAAACGGCGAGCACTGTCGTGCTCTACACTCAATCCGGCTTCGTCGGCGCTCCATGCCCTTTCGGAGAGCCTGTCGTCTTTGCCACAGACCCCTACTCCACCGATACCGAGGGCGGTTGGCAGGCGGACTGGGTTGCGAAGTTCGACGACAGCGGCAGGCAAGGGAAGTCCTGCGCTTGATGGCTCTGGTAGTGTGGGTCCCGGCGGGAACAGTGAGGTTCATGGCAGCGGTGGTGCTGACCCGAGCGGTGGAACGGTGAATGGTTCGGGCGGCGCCAAGAAATCGTCGCTCAAAATCTTGAAGCCGTGTACCATCTTTGTGGACGTGCGGACGGAGCAGGGGGACGATGCCGGGAGTTTGTTTGTCGATATGTTGAAGGGACTGGGTGCAAGGGTAAGGATGGTCTCACGTCGTTTTCACTATCGCGCGACGAAGGCACAGAGGTTGACTGGATCTGGGTGTTTAGATCATGGGTCGTCTTGGCCGCAAGTGCACGCATATCGTATACAAGAATGGACATTCGAATACGTTGACACGATATCGGTGAGTTCATCGTTCACCTCGTTCCTCTCACCACTTGTTCCGCTGACTTAAACTAAATTACTGTCTGATCGTGGTGTAGTATGCTTAATGACCCCAAACCCGTCGTTGTTGGTATTGCATGGGTGGTCGAGTGTGTTGAAAAACGTGCAAAAGTAGACGAGGAGAGATTCAAGATTGATGTGGATGTGATCAATGTGGCAGGTGGTGGTAACAGCAAGGTGCTTCCTTTGCACTTGCATTCCCGTTCCCTGCACTGATGATGCATGTTTACAGCGCCGCCGGTCTATGCTTCCGAAACACTTGATTCCCACCTCTCCCGGTCCTGGCTGCGATGCGTCTATGCACGTGTCTTCGGAGGCTGATGACGATGACGAAGGTGCAGGTGGTATCGACGGATCGCCCTGTACGTGTCTGTCTTTTGTTCTACCCTCCGGCGCAGTTCTGGTCTCATCCCGCGATGTTTATAGCTCAAGATCCAGATTTAAGTATACGGTCGCGAGAGGAGGACGATTTACCGCCACTTGAACGGGCACGTAGACGCAGAAGTATTCTGCCCGGTGGGCAGACGCGGCTCATCCCGTAAGGAGCAACTTATTTGCCCAAGCCGACTGGTTGCCGTCCTTTCCCGGTACGAAACTCCCTGGGGCTCTTCCTTTCTTCGACTTTGGGTGGACAGTGGATTGAGACGAGTGATAGTTGGTATGTTGTGTATTGTATCTACGTCGATTTTTCGTTCTTTTTGGCTCTCTTAGAAAAGTTGAAGTCGGCGGTTCCTTTTATTTTGGCTGGAGGAATTCCTAGCTCTTGTTCCAAAGTAAGCGTGTTCCAGCTCCCAAATAAATGCCACATGGTGATGCATTCAAAGAGGTATACTGCATGAAATTACTAACAAGACAAGAATCCAGTAATGCAGCCCTCTCTACCTACACGCAGCGCAGTAGAGTACAACACGATTGAGTATGAACACGTGATATGTATAGCGATAACGATGCAAACAAGTGAAAGAAAAACCGAAAATGATATGGGTACATGCTGGCGGAGAGCACTCCGTCGTCATCGATCGCCTGAAGTGAGGCGATCGCCGGGATTATCCGGGGAAAAGAGGTATCAGTCGTCAAACTCCTCGCCATCCTCATCAAGCGGCTTCCAGGTTGGATAGACATCTTGCCATCTGGAGACGCGGGTGGCATCCATGAGTACCAACAAAAACCCTGCGAGCAGTGTCGAGGTGCTTACACGTAGTCGTCAGAAGAGATCGTCTCTTCCCCGCCTCTCCACCGTAACCACGACGGTTTGACCTTTTGGTGGAGTGAAAAGAGGGGTGTGAAGCGATGTTCACCCTTGTGGTTGAAGCCTCTGCGTAGCAGCGCAGTCTCGTTGTTCGTCCACCATCCGGCCCCGACTTCGCTATTTACCGCATCCACCCCCGTAGTCCTCGCGCAAAAGGCCACGGAGAAGGATTCTCCGGCTAGAGGGAGGAGGTCAGGTGAATGTCGACAAGTGAGGGACCAAACCAACCAGGCGCTTACCTTTGTCGGATAGATACATGAGATAGGCAGGGCATGCGAGCGCGCTCGTGACGAGATGCTTGCCATCTAACAGGTTTACTTTGAGGAGCTTTGCTAGGGCCGGTTTTGGGATGAAGTTCTGGCAAGGCGCGTAGAGAATGATGAGTGCGCCACGTTTTCCGTCTTGAAACTTCCACGTCCCCTTGATGGAGGCCGATACAACTGTGGGAATATTTCTGAGGGAGAGCAAGTATGGGTATGAAACTCGGGGCGGACCCTCATCCATGGCAGGCTTACACGTGTTGATCAACATTGAATTGTCCTTTTTTGACGCCGGTAGAGGCAACGATGTAGTCCTGTTCGGGCTCGCCAAACTCGGGTCCGCTGGTCTTGAGGTCGAGGTCGAGCCCGTTGTCGTCGAGATATTTCTGGATTTCGTGGTCTGTGTAGATGTTGCCTTCCACGGAGAGCTCGCCGTTGTCGTCGAGTGTTCCATAGTCCCCAACCTGAGGATAAGGATAGAGGTCAAACTCTGATGGCCATCGATAAGACAGATGGGATAATTACCGTGATAGGGATGGGAGGGTCCCAGTTGGTCCATTTTCCAGATACTCGACGTACGAGATCGATGAACTTTCTGATGTTGCGGTTCGACGACATGGGATACTAGGTGGTGGTTAGGGTGAGGGAGGGAAAGCGGCACGAGGCTTCCTTATTGGTTGAGAGAGCGCCCAGGTACGAGGTGGACAGGGCTGTGATGGGATAGTTCCGGGCGCACAACCAAACAACTGTATGAATGGTAGTACTTTTCGAATGATGCCAAAGACGATCAGCAAACAAAACTGATGAGTGGAGAAACCAAGGCATACATATTCCTTGAGATCTACTACTAGAAGATCATTAAACAAGTTGAGTGCAAGGTAGTTGGCAGGCGCTTGAGTGACAGCTAGGGACTTCTTATCCGATCAACTCAGGTGGCTTTCGGCGGAAGTACCTTCAAGAGGAGTAACCAGTGCAGGGTGCTGTCACTGAATTCCCGCTCTCTGACTCCACCCTTGTGGCGACACGGGTCCGCACAAACTTCAGCAACGTTTAGAATGTTGAAATAAGGAACGCCAGGATCAGACAATCGCCTGATGCGCAGGTACGGTGTCTAATTGGGTAGATATACTGAGCTCTGAAAAGTATACCGTTAGTGGAACCGGAGGGGATAATGTGGTAGGGTGGGTGAAACACAACTTCAAGCCCGGACGAGCAGGTGGGTATGTCGAAACAGGAGGAACCCACAGTTTGCTTCTTGTGCTGGTATTAGTTCCAGCGCGAGAAATCCAGATAAAACAATAGTGAGCGGAGGACGAGGAGACATATAACGGATGGCCAACTTGTGGCAGGCGCCACCCACATAGTGTCAAGCGGACGGGCGGTCTTGGACTCCCTGGCCATAGTATCTGGCCAAACCAGCTTTGGTTGTCTACGCAGTGCCACCAGCATAACATCGTGGATTTATGACGCCGTTAGGGGATTCAAGGACATGGGCATGGAATTCAAAAGTGATGGACTTCGGACATCGTGTGCTCAACTCCCCTCCATTGGCAACTCCACCAGGCCTACCCCAGACCAAGTCACGCTGGCTCCTCTGACTCTCAGAGCGCGGTTCAAACATCCGAAGGCGCATGTTGCTGCCCAACTGCGCACTGCCCTTGCACCGGGCCCTGAGTCGCACACTGCTATTGACGTCCGCTCCGACTCCGGCTCCCTACTATACCAACGCTAGCAGCTATCATCTCCGGCTGGTACAAGTATGTGACTATACCTACGTACAAGTTGCTCTCCAAGAGAACACCATTGGTATCGCCATAGACTGTCCCAATGGTATCCATGTCGATGAGCTCTCAGAAATGGTCATAATGGAGATGGCCACGAGAGATTTCTACAGCGAAGGTCGGTCATATTTCTCGTTGGTTAAGGGATCGCACACTTATCCGGCTTTTCAGTGGAGACTGATGTGTTTGCAGACGACCGCCTCTCGGATTCTGCAGTGGAATCCTGTCCGTTACATAGTCAGCCTTCACGTGAAGGTTACTCTCAACGATGCTGCTGCGTCGTATGAAACCTTGAGGGATTCGGGGGCGGCATTCTCTGCGAATCTTGGCATGTGCCTGTCACGTACACCAATAGCAAGGAGGGTATCACTGGCACATTCTTCAACCGGACGAGATAAGTGGTGGGGTTTACTCAATTCAAAGCAATCCATTCATCTCATACTGTTATACAGGGCGCGCGAAAAGAGGTACGTTGCGACGCACTTTGATACATCCGGGATTCAACAGTGTACACAGAGTTGCCATCGCTCTATGAGAAGACTTGACGAGCATCGTGGGCTCCCTCTCAGTTCTGACTCGTGCATACAATTGGTAGTGGCATTCGCTTGTCACGTATGTCAACAACAGGGAGGGTATTACTGGCACATTCTTCGACTGGATGAATTTTCAACTCATGTGCAATCCATCTATTACACGTCATGTTCCAAGACGCTCGATGAGAGGTACGTCAAGAGGTGCTTTGATACCTCTAAAACTCAACAATTTACATAGAGTTACCACCACTATGAGAGGAGTACCGCCGGCTTCCGCAGCCTTGACTCGTACGTACCATCCTCTAACCTCGGATATGGGCTCTCTTGCTGCCTGCATGTCATCGGTCCGATTTACAGTGCTCACTTAATTCCCGACTCAGAATTTCCTTTTGAGAATATTCCACTGTGGTCGACGTTGGTGGAGGCACTGTTACTTTCGCACTTCCTCTCGCAAAAGCACAAATATACCAAGATCGTCGTCCACTCTCTGCCGAAAGTGCTCATCCAGGCCCAAAATGCGAATACTCTACTCCACAGCAACCCTGCTCAATAATTTTACACCCCCCTAGGCCCGGGCAACTGACTATCCTGAGGCGATCCAGGTCAATCGACCCGAGTCCGCAGAACTCAATTTCTTTATCTAGGTCCCGTCAGGGCCAAAGACATTTGTTGCGTGAGTTTACGTCCACCGTGCCCACAATGGCCTCTCGTGATGATGGACAGGAATGGGACTTGGATAGCTCTGCAGTATCATTCACGACTGGCCTGACAACGAGGCGGTGGTCATCCTTCGTAAACATTGGAGCCCCCAGCAGGGTGCTTATCCGTGGGTTGACACTACACAGGAGTACACCATCGAGTTCATATGTCATCACAGACGACTACGTTTTACCAGTGTGCTCGTCCGCACATATCACTTTCCGATATGCACGAACACGATCCGCCTTTTCTCCAACGGCACGTCCGTCCGGCACGATATACAGTCAGGGTATTATACAAAATCGACTGCAGAGCATGTCTGAAAGACATAAGATCAACATAAACGAACTTCCGTATGAGAACACAAACCTACGTGAATTGAAGAAATCAAATTCCGATATGACAAACACGATCCGCTTCTCCAACGATACCTCCCCGGCTGACTCCACCGCTGTCGTGTTCAGCGCCTCAGCCGCGTACTCAAAATCAAGGACCGGGCGTTTGAACATCTCCGTATAAAACCGGGTGACCACCAGGTGCGCAACCGAACCATCCACCTTCCATAACGTCCCGATAACCCCATTGAATCCCGCAGACTGCATCCCAGCCGCGAGATGCAGCACCTCGTTCGGAGTCGACGTGTCCCCCACCGCCGTATGGCACGCAGACAAGAGCGCAAAGTCGGAATTCGTGTGGCGTTCCTGGATGATGCGCATCAGCGTCAGCTTGCTGTCTCCCATCGCAAACCACGATTCGAACGGCTTCTTCGTGTGCTGCGCACCGTGACAAGCAAGGTGGACCCAGCGGTGATCTCGGAACGCCTGGACGGCACCTTCGATGGTGGCTGCAGGACCGGTGACGGTCTCGAACGTCACGTCGGGAGGCATGCTCGTCTCGTGGCGAATCTTCTGGATTTCGAGCGCCACCTCTGGAAGTTCACTAAGCTTCGTGCTCGCGCTCGGCTTCCCCTGACCGACGGCAACAAACGACACCACGTCAGCTAATCCAGAGGCATCGCGGGCCAGCCTCTGAGAACGAAGACGGTCGCGCGTGCGAATGAGAGCCGAGAGAGAGGGCGCGTACGAAGAGACGTAGATGTCCATCAGGTTCTTCCCCACTTTCCGATGCGGACCCGCGGCATGGAACGGGAGGATCGTGAATTTCGACGTCGGGCACCACCAGATGCGCGAGCCCGTAGGAAGCTGAACGTCGTTTTGCAGGACGGCAACGATCGGTTCTACCACGGACGACCACAATTCGCGCAACATTTGCTTCACCCAGGACTCTCTGTTATTTCCGTATGCATGCGGGTCCTGGGTGAGTTCCGATAATTGTGAGCACAGTTGGATGACGTCGGCGAGTGAGCAGGGAAGGGGCACATGAAGTGGTGGGCGAGTGTGGAGGACAATGAGGGCATCGCAGTTGTATTCACTTGCATTGACGACAATGACAGGTCCATCTTTGGCAGCTTGTTGGAGGTCGTCGAAGCGGGGGGGCAAGAGGAATCGTGAGAACCCATCGAGACGGCGGATCTGGTCCACCACTGACTGCCATTCCTCCTGGACCCGCCAGTATGGAACTGCGCATTCGCCTCCATTGCCTTGTGCATGCTTCCGGAGGTCCGCACTCAGTCGGGTGAATCGACTCCCGAGCGCCTGGCCTTGGCTACCCTGACTTTCCAAGGGAGCTATGGAAATGTCGAAGCGGGCGAGCTGATTCCACAGGATTCCTCGACCTTGCTCTAGGAGTTCAACAGCCATCTGGAAGTCACCATGCCTTATGGCACATGAAATTGTATTATTGGCCAGATCAACCATCCTTGCTTGCATTGTCTCATGCCTTGTGTCTAGTGAAGAGTTGAAGGAGGTGAGGTGATCCAGTGTATTGAGTGATGTTTGATAGGCTTCCGAGACAGAGGAGTGGTCATGTTCTTCAGCATCTTGTACCCATGCTTGAGTTGCCTCCAGCAAATTCAGTGAAACTGCAGGGCCACAGGCCTTCAGTAGCCTATAGGTTATGAAAGCATCCTCTAGTGAAGGAAGGGGTTGATCAGGGTGTGGATCCTTTGATGGGGTATTAAATGGAAGAAGTATGGCTGCAGCTAGTTCCCCAGCAACAAATGGAAAACCTTGGTGTTGGACAGAGTAGGTATCTAATGTCTCTTCAAGCAATTTGATTGCCCTGATCAAGTCAGAATAGTTGTTCACCTTAATATAGTAGCCCATGAGTAATGCAGCAAGAGTCTGAAGTGCAGATCCATGCTTTGGATGACCTGGTAGACAGAGCTCAAGTTTCTTCTCTTCAAGGTCTATGGCTCTGTTTAGGTCAGTCAGATTACCCTGTTTTTGATAATGTGTGTGTAATGATAGTGCAAGGTTTCCAAGAGCTTCATGATGCCATGTGTTATGATTTGCCTTTTCTTTTCCTTCTCTTGTCTCTAGGACTATCTCTCCTTTTGTAATGACTCTTCCATTCCATTGTTGCCTTCTTTTCCCTCATGACTATGTTCACCTCTATGGACCTTCTTTTCCTTTCTTTGGCAGTACCTGAAACAACCAGAGCTAACCAAATAGCTGGCGTTGAGACTAAGGCAGTAGAGCGAGTCAAGGAGTTGTGGATTGCTCTGGTGGGCTCTCCAAGAGGACAAGACTGCAGCTGTAAGGCGCAGGCGGTCCCCTTTATATACTTTACAGGATGGCGCATGGACCAAGCGGTGCATGTGAGTATAACTACTATGTATAGTAAGAGTCCGAAGGGAGCGCATGTACAGTAAGCGACTATGAGTAAGAATAGAGCATGTGACAGATGGAGATGAAAGGCATGCGGCATAAGAAGCAAGGGCATAGGGCATGAGGAGACATGAGGCGAGTCATGAGATGATACATGAGGCAAAGGCAGTGGCATAGCCATGCACAGCATGGAGATTAATAACATGAGGCGTACCATGAGGTATGATGTCATAGTCTGGACTGAGTCATGTGACGAAGGTCTGGATGCAGGTCACGTGATGTGTCATGTGATAAGTCACGTGACACGAAAAAGAGCGAGGAGTGACAAGTCAAGTGACATGTCTAGGGAGCGTAGACTTGGCATAGAAAATGTAGGAAAAATAGGGGCTCTTTGGTAGCGATCATAACAGATGTGATCAAGTATGGCACCCAGTGGGCTATGGTAAATTGCAATCAGCCCAGATCTTTTTATTCTGGCCAAACCTTCTCCCACATCATGATGCAGTGTGTCCCGTCAAAGATTATTGTGATTATGTGGTCAACAAACATTTTTTTAGCAACTCCTCAAACCTGCCTCCAGGCTTTATTAGCTGTTCTGGGCTGATGATAATGGCCCAGTAGTTTAACTTCTCAATGTCCTAATTGACTGTCAGTACACTGTGCACATTGTGATAACACTGGTACATACCTCATACATAGTTCTTCTCATTAGCAGCATTCAAATTGATTGCGACAACATGCATTCCCATACTCTCCAGACTCCCTGCTTGCTGCTGCCCCAGTTGATTCAATGGTGTTACAATGATCTATATGCCATCCAGACAAAATAGTAACAGAATACAAAATGTAAGAGTCTTTCCCATCAAAGTGCCTGTGATACATACTATGTCTTTATTTCCTTGCAGGAGTGCTTCTGCAACCCATGCTTGCCATAAACATGGCCACTTGTTGAATGTTGTGAGTGTTAGACCTCATATCTCTTTGATACTAGGGGTTCAAGATATCATGAAGACAAAGAAGGAAGGATAACTATATTATTATTATTATTGTACCACTATTTCCAAATCCATCATAACAAAGATAATGTGTCATCAATTGCCCAAATGTTGTGACTTTGGCAACAGTGCCAAGTGTCAGGATACAAACCTTATGGACAAGTTGTGCTAGCCACTGCTGGAAGGTTTGAGGGCACAAAGTTCAGCTGACTTTGAATTACAAGTATCAAATATGCTTAAACATTAAGTAGATGTCCTCTTACCCTCCAGCACAAGGATGAGAAGGAGCTGGACTAGTGGTTGCTTACAGAGTAATGGTGTTACAATCTACTTAGAAATGCCTTGCACTGCACTTTTTTCTCTTCTTATTGGACTTACTTTTCCTTTTCCACAATTACTCCTCATTCCTCCATGACATTCTACAACATTTCACTTACTTCATAATTATACTTATTACTCTGTCAGATCTCACCACCCATCTATGTGTCTCTTTTGTTCTTCAGCCTTCTGTTTTACATTCTACCTTAGTCATGAAACATTCTCCAATGTTCCATGATCTTCCATCTCCTACTTCTAAAAACCCTTGTAGTACAAAGTCATAACCCAATCTAGTTCTACTCAAATTAACCTTGTCAATGTCTTCTCAGTCAGGGCAATCCCACCTTCCTTCATCACTACTAGGACACATACCTAGGACAATCCTTAGTTGAGATAGTTCAGTCTCTCCTTGTTGCAAGTACTTCAACCTTGGACAAGCCCAGTCTAGGCCATCTAGCCTTTCCTAAGTCTACCTTCATCAATCCTCTAGTAGTTTAAAACCTAAATCCCACAGTTTAAGTTAACACTCATATTTTTTCAGGTCAAAACATAAAAAAGAAGTAATTAATTGCTAGGGCAGATGTATATTATACTGTGTTCAAAACTAATCCACCAAAAGAAAAATCTGTTTTTTCTTTCCTTTCTTGACTTACTTAAAAGGTGTTGGATCTCATTCTGATAGAACAGTAGATTAGTTTAGAACAGAAAGTTCTGGTTAAATAACAATATCCTAGGAAAGCAGTATCTCTCATCTTGTAGATGGTCCTGCTTCTTCTTCAAAGACATCAGATGGAGCAAGCTCAAAAGGAAAGTGAGTTTGTAGCAATATTCATACCTGTATCAGTCTCCATATCTTTATTAATATTCCCTGTCTGCCACAAGTCGAAATCAGTTACCTCAGTGATTTCCTTAAAGCAGGACATGTTGTTGAACTCTACATGCTCATTTTCATAATGAGACCACATGTCCTTGCCAGGTTTGGCATTGGCTTCTCCCCAGAGTGTTTCAGTTGGTTTGTTTAGCTTGATATCCTTGAAGATAACCTCATGTGCAAAACCTTCTCCCTCAATTGTGTTGGCCTAAGAGACCTTTTCTTTTCCTTTTCTATTGTCTTTTTAGCCTGCCACATCTCAAATCTGTAAGCAACCATAATCTAATAAGACCAGAACCACCACTAGTAACTTCATAATAGAGACAAGAGAAAGATATGGAGAAAACCCACAAGGATTTGACTGAAATTCTTGGGACAATTGCATTTAAGTTTATATAGAATACATGTGTTTGTACATACTATGGTAATGGTCCATGCATGTGCATTGTAGGCTAAGATAGAAGGTTTTAGACTGCAGTGGAGATTAATGAGATTATATATGATGGAAGAGAAGAAATGGAGATAAAAGAAATGAGGCATAATGTCATAGGGCAAGACTATTGCAGTCCTGACTCCTGTAGTGACAATGACACCTCTAAATCATACACCTCAGCCCCAAGGCCCCTCCTTGGAGTTAATATTGTGCTTTACCAGAAGTGTTTGGACCTGATATATAGGACCTGTAAGAAATAAAATGTGCTTGGATGCAGACATGCCTTTTCATACATCATTAAGAATCCCCAGTACCAGCAAGTGGAACATAGGGCAGTAGTCATGCTGTTTGCTCACCTCTGGAAATAGAAAAAAGGCTTTTGAGAAACAATCCATATTTTAGTCACCATTAAGCAGATTTGCTATGATTACTATCATTTGAGATTCTTCAGCTGGGAAGTGGAGTTCAGAGATAAGGCACATCCAGAAATGTTGCTGGATATGTTCAGCTCATGATTATGCCTGGCATTTGCAGACATTCACCTGTATGATATACAGTGACTCATAAAATTGTCCCAATGTTTTGTACTTTTTGATTGTGTTAAATAACTCCTGACCACAAACAAATGCGAACAAAGTGTTGGTGTATCAATGGAAGCATTTACTCAAAGCTAGACAATTGTAAATAAATTATGTAATATGGATCAGAAATATGGAGATATATGCAATTTAAAACTGATACTCATTGGGACAATTATGTGAGTGTTATTTTGATGTATCAGAATCTGATGCTTCACTATTTCTATAGCAACCAATTACCTACAGATTGTTACCATGGTGATATTATCTATCATGGGACCTATAGTCAAGCTATTTAACCAAGATCAATTGTCTCAAAATTCTACAATTCCACAATGCACCCCATCTTCTCTGCCCAGAAGGAAAATATTCTCTCTCTTGCCTCCAATGGGCTTTCTATTTGTCAGATTGCCTCCAGAGCTGGTGTTGGTAGATCTACTACATCCAGGATACTCCAGGATATCCTTTCTGCTTGATTAATCCCCTCTTCTGGATATCCTTCAAAGCTTTCTATTTGCTCTCAAAAGTCCATTATCACTCAAATCACTACTGGCAAGGCTTCTAATGCTGTTCAAGCTACCAAACACATCAATGCCATCATATCCAACCCAGTCTCTTCAGAAACAGTCAGAAGACTCCTTAGGAAGAACTCTTTCAAGGCTGTAGTGAAGAAGAAGAAGCCATTGCTTAGTACAATGCATAGGAAGAAGTGCTTGGACTTTGCTTTGAAGTACAAGGAGTGGA
>JBBPNQ010000377.1:0-18808 GCA_038090975.1 Boletellus pseudochrysenteroides
TACCACGTTCAGTGGTATCTCCTACTGCATCCTCCAGCCAGGCGAGATTCCCAAGCCTGAAGGCGTCACCAGGTAACTTTGTCGCCTATTGTCGTTTCCGCCCGTCCTGACTGGCATCCGCGCTAGATTCCCTGAACAGGGACAGGTTGGCGACTATAAAGTGCCGTCCATCATGTACTATGATTCCAACGGAAATATGAAAGCAGCCGGTTACGAGGTCCTCACGGATTCAGCGATCGAGTCGGCAACGACCCATGGATGGATCAAGCTCGAATGGTCAGTCACCTACGATCGAGCCGTTCCTCCTCCGTTTCCTCACGCATTGTCCCAGGTGGAAACTTCACCTCCGCCCGAAACACCTCTCATCCGCACACATCAAGGATGACGACATCCCACCTCTTCCGAAAGGCAAATCTGCCGTCGATGTTCTGAAGGATTTCATCAAGTATCTCTTCCAGTGCGCCGAAACATACATCCAGGAGTCATACCCGAAATATATATGGCAATCGGTCAAGGACGACATCCAGTTCATTTTTACGCATCCGAATGGCTGGGAAGGGTCGCAGCAGCAACAGATTCGACGTGCGATCGAGATGGCTGGTCTTATCCCTGCCACTACAGATGGTCGTGCTCGCGTGCGTTTTCTGACGGAGGGTGAGGCGGGCCTTCATTTTTGCATCTGGGACTTGTTCGCATCGGGGGTGCCCGATCAATCAAAGCATCCCCAGGGCCAGGGAGTTGCCATCATCGATGCTGGTGGAGGTACCCTGGACTTCAGTATGTATTCGATGAAGTTCGATCCAACATCCTTTGAGGAGATTGCCCCGGCGGAGTGTAAGTTTATACTTTCATTTTTCCTGCGACAGTATTCCTTATCTCCTTGCTCCTAGGCCGTCTTCAAGGTTCAGTATTCGTTACACGCAGAGCAAAGGGGCTGTTGCAAAGTAGGTGATGTTTCCACCGCCTACAAGCACGCTGACAGGTGTGAGAATAGAAAAGCTGCAGGGGTCGCGTTATTCCAGCGCAGAAATGATAGACGAAGTCACGAGGGTGTTCGACCAGACGACTAAACTTCACATCCGTAATGCCGAGCAGCCCGCTTACATCAAGGTGGGCAGTCTCCGCGAGAATGATCCGGAGCACGACATCAGGGCCGGGAAATTGAGACTTTCGGGGTGAGACCCCCGTCTGAGATTGATGCCATCCGTGATAGCTCATTGTTGTCTCTCCAGGGAAGAAGCCACGAAACTTTTCGACGATTCGATCAATGCAGTCATCAATGCATTCGAACAACAACGCAAGTGTGCGACCATACCTATCACCGTGAGTACCTATCCGCGTATGTATGTAGACGTATGGATTATATTTGTGATTACAGATGGCGTTTCTTGTGGGTGGGTTCGGAGCGAGCGAACATCTGTGGTCGCAGCTCAGGACATATTTCAAGTCACACGACGTCGAGCTTTCCCGTCCGAGTAGAGTGTACGTACCTGTCTTCGCTGGGTAAATGGAGTAAGTCCCATTAACGGGCTATACTTTCATGCAGTCACAAAGCAGTCCCTGATGGCGCCCTTTTGTTCCTCGTCAATTCTCTCGTGAAAACGCGCGTCGCACGTGCCACGTTTGGCGTGACGTTTTCAACCCGTGTCGACAAGAATAATTCTGAGCATATTTCCAGGAAGGATACCTGGTTTACGGATGCAGCTGGCGACCTTTTAGTCCGGAATGCATTTAAAGGAATTTTGCACAAAGTTGGTTTCTGTTATTTCGTTGCATGGCATTCGACGCCGACATTCGGGCTTTTTGCAGGGTGTTCAAGCCGATGAACTAAAGGAATTCCGTTACTCACTTTGCGTCGCTGGGTCGACCCAGTCCGAATTCGGTTCCAGGCAATTGGGTATTTGGTGCTACCGAGGCGAGTTGCCTGATCCGCAGTGGTTTGATAGTGAAAAGGGTAAGTTCTTTGTCAATTCTGTAGTTGTATTCTGAATCGTCTGCTTTAGAGTCATTCTCAAAGCTCTGTAGCGTCCATTATGATCTACAGGAGGCAGCGAAGACTACGGCTCCAAAGAGGAAGCTATCGGGTGAGGGCTCGTGTTATGAAGTTCACTTTGACGTGATCATCATGTTCGGGAGTGCCGAGTTCAGCGCGCAAGTTGGTTGGAAGGTGGATGTAAGTTGTTCTGGAACGAAGTTCTCTTGGCGTTTTCTGATGCTGATCATGATTTTGTCAGGGTGTGGAGAAGAGGTGAGCGATGGGCTGTGACCAGATCTCTTTGTCCGGACTCTGACTTGTGGCGTAGGAGCGCAGCGGTGATGGTTTACGATGAAAACTAGAGGTCGCCGTGTTTGCTGTACATGTCCAGTCACGCGTGGTGCTGGTGTCGAGTCGTTTGTGCTTGTTGCCACCGGCGCACTTGTCTATCGCCCAGGCCATACACTATACTAGCGTTGTTGGCTAATCATCATTGGTTCATTCGCGACGATGGTTCATATTCACCATGCTCTGGTATCACCGCCAGCGCCGACCTGAATTCGGAATTCTAATTTTTTATCAGATTTCAGCTGGAACGGGGAGGCTAGCTATCTCTACGGGTGTGGCGGAGACATGCAGTATCGTACATGTGACTGGTATACTCATGACTATCCACTGGTTAGAAAATACGACCCGTCTCTACCGACCACTAACAGTTTTTGGCTGGGCCAAGGTACCGAACAGCCACTAGCACCGACGAGCAGCTCATCGCCGGAAAGTAAAAAGAGTTATTGCCACTAGAGGCAGTAGAATCCGCAAGTGAACGGTCGCAAGCAATCGGTAACATTTCTAATATACATTGTTGACCTGGAGTTCAGAGACAGGAATAAACTAGCGGAAGAAGCCAGTTACCAGTGCGATCTAATCTGGATGTTACGCGTCGATGATGTCGAGCACCGACACGAGAGCCACCTTTGGCTTCATGACGATCGACTCAGACGTCTTCCCCTTCTCTCCGGCCGTGCCTACCGTCACTCGCTGCATCAACCCCAAGTCTGTCGCACACAGCACGTGCTCCTGATGTCCTTCTCCCCCTTGGGCACTGTCATACGAGTCCTCCATCCGTTCTTCGTTGAACGGCGCATCAGGCCGCGCCACGAGCACTTCGTAATCCTCCGAGATCACCCCCACGCTGATGATTTTATTCACTTGTTCAGCAAGCGACACGAAATCGTGGATCTTGTCCGCAAATTTCGTCGACAGCGAAGATCTCAGGTCGGTGATAGACGCCGTGCAGCTTGCCGCCAAGAAGATGCCACAGAAACCTGAAAGGATGGTATGCTCGTGTTCAGGATCGCTCGTGTTGGTAGGCAGCATATATGCGCGTGTGAGCGCACGCCAATTCCCAGAGATCGATTGTCCCTCTGTCAAAACGTGGTATGTGGACCCGTCAACATGGCCTGCAATGCATCAAACCAGTCTCACCTGTTTCCCGCATCCTCTGGTATATCCCATCGATGTAGGCGCTGTGCGAATTCTCTTCTTCTCCCTTGTCCCGAGGTGACGCGACCCGGTGTAATGAGTATATCAAATGGGCTCGAAGGGCCATTTCGAGGAGAAGAGAATTCTCCTTGTGCTTCCTCGGCCCGAGTAGCTGTATGAGCCTCGTGCCCAAGCTCTCTGACGCCCTTGTCAGTTCAACGTTCTCTGCGGGGAGTTGATCTGTGCGCGGGGTCTTGAAGGTCAGGTTCTCGACCGCCCACTCGGCCATATAGGTGGTCATCTGTTGCACCTCGTCGTTGAGCTTCTGCAGCGTCGTGACGACCTCCGACCCCGAGAATGAGTCGGCGGTGGTGAGGAACTTCTGAACGCCCTGCAGCTCGGAGGTGCGCTGCTCCAGGTTCGCCTTCAACGAATTATACCTGCTACTGAGCGTGTCGGTGTCATTCTTCTGCTCATCGTACATCTGCCAGAGTGCCTCAAACTCCCTTTCCCCTTTCTGCATTTCTTGCAGCAGCTTGGTGTACTGCGAGCGGAGCCTTGAATAGGCTTCCGAGAGCGGAATTCCGTAGCTTCCTCTTGACGATATATAGCGTATTCCGCGCGGGGTGGCCCGCTGGGCGTCCCCATCGTAGTCAAAGTCGTACCGGCGCAGATCCTGTTCCGTCATTGGTCTGGGCTACAGATGTGAACAGTGTTTGAGTACGTATGCTTCTCGTTTGGGAGGGCCCTGTGGTCTTACCTCGTCCCCGGCCCTGGACCGTTCACCTTCCCTTGAATACATGGATCCGTGGTCTTGTGGGTGGCGGGAAAGTTGAGCGTAGACTGGGGCGTAACTCGGGGCGTTTTCGTTTCGAACGTGGGAGGTGGCGCCTCGCGATGACTCGGGCGTGGTGATGGCAGAAGATCCAGCCGCCTTGTTGTGCAATACGAGATCAACGATCATTTCCTCCCGTGCCAATTGAAACGGACGCCATACCTCTCGAGAATAACCGGTCGTGGCAGATCCTGGCCCAGGGCGACGGCGGGAAGTATCGTTGCTTGGGTTGTTGGGATCCTTGGACATGAAAAGGCGTTGAACCAAGTCGCTCATCAGAAGCCGCCACGCGGAAAAAGAGGTGGCCTGCGTATGATAAAGCTAGCGGGTTCAAGGTGGGCAGAGGGCAACTGGGCGTCAGGAGGACTCACCTTGCCACGGTCCAGGCTGTGTTCGTTATCTTCTGGGTGATCGAGGCGATGACCTGCCTCATGGCGTTCCTGTGTGCATATATGTGGACTGCTGAGTCTAAAACAACTTGGACCTATTCATATATACAACAAACTTGGCGTTCGAGATTCGGAAGAAGAGGTGGCCCGTGTACGATAATTATAAGGCGTGTGCCCGGGGCAGCAGGGGAGATGTAGGAAGAACTCATGGCTGTTCGGTGTGCGGGCTGTCGAGGAGCCATCGACATCGACATCTTCAGGGCGTTCGAGGCGATGACCTGGCTCGTGTGTGCCCGTTATGTACCTCTGAGATGCTGTGCACCGCCGAGTGCACGTTCGATGTTCGATCTTCTCGTTGTGAACTCGTACCGCGCGCGTAGCAGACACTCTCAGTGCGTTGGTTGCAATTTCGCGACTGCTTTTGCGCCCGACTCACTGGACGGGAATGAACGCGAATGAGCAATTGACCCCGCTGTGCAGACAGGCTGTGGGCTGGCGGGGCTTGAACGTGTTGAATGAACCCTTGTTCCTTGCACTGGCTTGCGGCAAGCTTCCTGGCTCTCGACTTCTCGACGTTGTCTTAGGGCATAGATCCATGATACCCGTATATAAGCTGTGCCACGGCTTTCAAGACGCTCCCCTCTGAATCGCGCATAAGCCATGTCACTCAAACGAAAGCCATACAGTGGAGCGGCTCGTCAGCTCGTTCTCGCATTCGATGTCGGTACCACGTTCAGTGGTATCTCCTACTGCATCCTCCAGCCAGGCGAGATTCCCAAGCCTGAAGGCGTCACCAGGTATCTTTACTGCTCGTTGTCGTTTTCGCCCGTCTTGACTAGTATCGGTGCTAGATTCCCCGAGCAGGGACAGGTTGGCGACTATAAAGTGCCGTCCATCATGTACTATGATTCCAACGGAAATATGAAAGCCGCGGGTTACGAGGTCCTCACGGACGCAGCGGCCGAATCGGCACAGATCCATGGATGGATCAAGTTAGAATGGTCAGTCACCTACGATCCGATTACTTCTCTGAGCTTCCTCACCTGTTGTCCCAGGTGGAAACTTCACCTCCGCCCTAAACACCTCTCATCCGCACACATCAAGGATGACGACATCCCACCTCTTCCGAAAGGCAAATCTGCTGTCGATGTTCTGAAGGATTTCATCAAGTACCTCTTCCAGTGCGCCGAAACATATATCCAGGAATCTTACCCGAAATATATATGGCAATCGGTCAAGGACAAGATCCAATTCATTTTTACGCATCCGAATGGCTGGGAAGGGTCGCAACAGCAACAGATTCGACGTGCAATCGATCTGGCTGGGCTCGCCCCTAGCACTCCCGAAGGAGACGCTCGTGTGCGTTTCCTGACGGAAGGTGAGGCGGGCCTTCATTTTTGTATCTGGGACTTGTTCGCATCTGGGGTGCCCGATAAATCAAAGCATCCTCAGGGCCAGGGAGTTGCCATCATCGATGCTGGTGGAGGTACCCTGGACTTCAGTATGTATTCGATGAAGTTCGATCCGACCACCTTTGAGGAGATTGCCCCGGCAGAGTGTAAGTTTATACTTTCATTTTTTCTGCATTGGCGTTCCTTATCTCGTTGTTTCTAGGCCGTCTTCAAGGTTCAGTATTCGTTACACGCAGAGCAAAGGGGCTGTTGCAAAGTAGGTGATGTTTCCACCGCCTATAAGCGCGCTGACAAATTTGAGAACAGAAAAGCTGCAGGGGTCGCGTTATTCCAGCGCAGAAATGATAGACGAAGTCACGAGGGTGTTCGACCAGACGACTAAACTTCACATCCGTAATGCCGAGCAGCCCGCTTACATCAAGGTGGGCAGTCTCCGCGAGAATGATCCGGAGCACGACATCAGGGCCGGAAAATTGAGACTTTCGGGGTAAGACCTCTATCTGAGATTGACGCGATCCGTGGTGACTGGTTGTTGTCTCTCCAGGGAAGAAGCCACGAAACTTTTTGACGATTCGATCAATGCTGTCATCAATGCATTCGAGCAACAACGCAAGTGTGCGACCATACCTATCACCGTGAGTACCTCTACGGGTCTGGATATAAGCATGTATTGTATTTGTGATTACAGATGGTGTTCCTTGTGGGTGGGTTCGGAGCGAGCGAACATCTGTGGTCGCAACTCAGGACATATTTCAAGTCACAAGACATTGAGCTTTCCCGTCCGAGTAGAGTGTACGTACCTGTCTTCGCTGGGCAAATGAAGTAGAGTCTCGTTAACGGGTTATACTTACATGCAGTCACAAAGCAGTCCCTGATGGCGCCCTTTTGTTCCTTGTCGATTCTCTCGTGAAAACGCGCGTCGCACGTTTTACTTATGGCGTGACATATTCTGCCCGTGTCGACAAGAATAATTCCGAGCATATTTCAAGGAAGGATACTTGGTATACGGATGCGGCTGGCGAGCTTTTGGTTTCGAATGCGTTCGAAGGAATCCTGCACAAAGTTGGTTTCTGTTATTTCGTTGCACGACATTCAACGCCGACATTCGAGCGTTTTGCAGGGTATTCAAGCCGATGAACAAAGGGAATTCCGCTATTCACTTTGCGTCGCTCGGACGACCCAGTCCGAGTTTGGTGTGAGGAGTTTAGGTATTTGGTGCTACCGAGGCGCGGATGCAGATCCGAAATGGATTGATCATGACAAGGGTAAGCTACTTGTGAGTTCTGTAGCCGTGCTCTGAATCGATCGCTTTAGAGTCATACTCGAAACTCTGTACCGTCCGTTATGATCTGCATGAGGCAGCGAAAACTTTGACTCCAAGAACAAAGCTAACGGGTGAAGGTACTTACTATGAAGCTAGTTACGATGTGATCATCTTGTTCGGGGGCTCGGAGTTCAGCGCACAAGTTGGTTGGAAGGTGAATGTAAGTTGTTTAGAACGAAGTTCTCTTGGCGTTTTCTGATGTCGCCTTGATTTTTTCAGGGTGTCGAAACGAGGTGAGGAATGCTTCGGTGACTTCAATTCGTTACTCAACTCTAACTTGTGGGATAGATGCCCAGCGGTGTTGGTTTATGATGAAAGTTAAAGGTCGCCGTGTCCATTGTACACTTGCAGTCGCACTTGGTGCTGGTGTTCAGCCGTTTTGCACGTTACTTGTCCGGGCATTGCCCAGGCCGTGTATCTATACCTGCGTTGTTGGCTAATCATTAGCGATTCGTTCACCATGATGGCTCACAATCGCCATACCCAGGGGTCACCGCCCGCATTGACCTAATTTGGAATAGCGCCGGTGAGCGGCAACACAAAATTTCTAGGTTGATACGACCAAGTCATCGATCTTCGGTTCTGTACCAAAATTGCCACGTACTTATATTGGTATCCAGATCAAGGGCGTCAATCTGCCAATGTTGGACTGGCAACTCCACGTTGAGTGTCCCCGAGGAACTTTCTCATTCCTGAGTAGCTGTTGCGCACTGTGCTCTAACTGTGTTTCCTGAGAGAGTGGTCTCCAGGATGCTTGCTGTTACCCTTATCTGAATACCTGATCTTGGACATCTAATTTAGCCCCTCGAAGGTGTGCTTCATTCAGTCATTTTGAAACATACCTCATGAGACCTCGGGCATCCAATCGTACAGGTCAGTTCACGGTCCTGAACGGTCCCTATATCGGCTGTTTGCTGATAGCATCTCACACCAGTTCCGACGCTCTCGAAGTACACCTGGTGTTGGTGCAGGCACCGTGTATGCAACAAAGGACGGAGCATGACATCGTCACAACTTGTACCTATTATCACGATCAAATGGTCTACAAGAAGAAACGACGCTCAGTGCTCACTGACGAAGTTACATTCCCGTCGACATCCATGCATTGCACCAGACGTCATTGGCGCACCGCAAGTTGTCGCACCTGTTAACCATTGCCATGCACGTGCCGGGGAGGGAGCGGCCCTTATTCGTACCCCCTTTCGGCCGACTTTCCTCTTGCATTCATTGCGGGCACCGCTGTTTCAGGTTTTATGCGAACCCTAGAGTCGGGCTTTGGGAGACTATAAGTAGTTAGACGAGGTAGGCGTTCAGGATCCACAACACCTCATCCCAAGATGCGTCTCTCCGCGTTCGCTCTCCTTGCCACCAGCGCCGGAGCGACCCCGTTATTCACCAGGCAGTCGACCGATTGCAAATGCACCGCGAGCGATACCTGCTGGCCGGCACGGTCCGAATGGGATGCGCTGTCTGTCAACCTGACGTACCCCGTCTTCAACGTTGTTCCGCCCGGGTACTATTGCCATGATCCCAACTACAACGCGGGGCTCTGTGCGTACGCGCAGACCAACTACCAGGATCTGCTCTGGATCGCCGACCAGCCGGGTGGGTCCATGGCGGACAACTGGGAGTTCAACGCGACCTCATGGTGCTACATCAACGATGCGCAAACGAACCCTTGCGGGCAGGGGCGGGTGCCTTCTGTCGGCGTGAATGCGACCTCGGTGGAGGACGTGCAAGCCGCGCTCCAGTTTGCTGTCCAGTATAACTTGAAAGTGCACGTCAAGAACACAGGGTGGGCGCTGAGTTGATTTGATTTCGATGCTTGCTCGGGAATTGACGGTGGTTATGCACAATAGACACGATTTCCTCGGGCGCGGTCTCGGTCCTGGCTCGTTGCTGATCTGGACGCATTATTGGAAGGGAAACACCTTTTCTGCCGACTTCACGTACGCTGGTGGACAGTCGGCTGGTGTTCCAGGTACTATCTGCGTTTCTCATTTTCTCACTGCAATCCACTCATTGCCTTTTTTTTGGTAGCAATTACCCTTTCGCCTGGCACCCAGTGGTACGAGGCGTACGAATTTGCAGCCGATAATGGCGTTACGATCGCAGGTAGTATCGGTGCCAATGCTTCAGTTGGTGCTGGTGGTGGTTGGGCAATGGGTGCCGGTCACAACGTCATGTCCCCCACCCTCGGCTTGGGTGTGTGCTCGTCTTCCACTCGGTTTCTGGCCGGCTGCTGACTGTTGGCATCTCCATTTTAGGTGCAGACAATGTCATAGAGGTATCGGTCGTCCTGCCGAATTCCACCCATGTCACTGCCAACACTAACCAGAACACTGATTTGTTCTGGGCGATCCGTGGAGGTGGAGGGCCATCGTTTGGGATCGCCACGTCGATGACATACAAGGTGTACCCTCAGTTCCCTGTGTATGCGGCGTTCTTCGAGGCAACGACCAGCAGCCCGGACGCGTTTATCAACCTTCTCGACTCGTGGCACGCCGCATTGCCCGGTCTTGGCGATGCAGGGTGGTCAGGATACTATCCGTTCAGTGCGGGCAACTATTTCGCGCTCATGTACCTTCTTCCAAACGGTACCGATGAACTCGCAAGTTCCACTCTCGGTGTCTGGGTCAATGAGGCAGCGCAGATCCCCGGGATAACCATCAAGACGAACGCATCGACGCTCTATGCCAACTACCAGGCCTGGTTGTATGCGAACATTCTGAATCCCGCGAACGTCATTGGGTTCAACTACGATGCAGCGACTAGCCTTGGTGTCGGTACGACAACAGCCTCGTGGCTTGTTCCCACCGACGTCTTCACGAACGCGACGACGTCAAACCAGCTCTCTCGGGCGATGGTCAACATGGATGGTGGTATCGGACAGTACGTGGCACTTGTTATTTCAGAGTTGGTCATTCGGGCTCATGAATCCAATAACCTGCAGACACGTCGGGGGCGGTATCGTTTCGACGCACACCGGGGATTTCAACGCCATTCACCCGGCATGGCGCGACGCGCTCGTTGATTTCGTCATTTTCGCACAGTGGCAAGATGGCACGTCGCAGAGCGAGATCCAGGCGATCCAGCAGAACTTGAGCGACGCGATGGCGCCCGTACGTGCGTTGACGCCCGACAACCCGGCGCAGTACCTGAACGAGGTGAGCATTCGTGACGCCGCTCGCGTTGATGTGGCGCGTTCAACTTGACGCTGACGACGTGGATGCGACTCATCAGCCGGACGTCCTCGTGCCCGACTTCACGCAGGCCAACTGGGGCTCCAATTACGCGCGTCTGTTGTCGATCAAAAAGGAGATCGACCCGTGCAACCTGCTCCTCGTCTCGCAGGGCGTGAACTCGGAGAACTGGGGTTCCGAGCAGATCTGTCCTTTGTAATTAATCCATGGTGTTCGCAGGCAGGGCCGTCGGACACTCCTTGAGTGATAGTAACTATTGATTCGTTATCTGGCGCGGTCCTTTCGAGGTTTGGATTAGCACGAGTATGTATCTACTTATTTCTAAATATTTGTATATAAAACGCGGTACAGTCGAATGAGCTGACGTTATGCGTAGTAGAACGATGCGTCGTCCTTCCGATTTGCGAGGCACTAAGTGACTAATTCCTGTCTGACGAACTCCGGGGATTCCGGGCCGAAATCAAATCCAGTGTGCTTAGTCATCACCTGTTCTGCCGCTCCCCCTCCTCGATCTGACACACGTCTGTCCTCCTGTCGTTTTTCTTCTCTACTTTTCGCTCGTTCCAACCTGTTTGGTACATGACTGCATATGAAACTAATGCTTCGTCCTGAATGGCGGCTCTGGCCCATCTCCACTTTTCTTGGCTTGTTGGACCTCAAGACCGGCGTCACGATTGCACTCTTGTTCGCGGTGCGTCTTTGCTCTTCCCATCCTCTTCCTCCCACCAAAAATAAGAGAGAAAAAGGGAGAGAGGATGGCATGGCGTTGCACGAAAGCTCAACGTGTCGTTAGCTCTTTAACAAGGTCGCAGGTGTCTACGGCCTCGTCTCGGTGTTGGCCGGCGCGGGCGGCTCGTTCGCACAGCTCAGCCTGTACCTCTACTCCCTCCTCGGTCTCGTCGTGCTCGGATGGGGACTCAATGCGGTCAAAGAGGTACGTTCCAGCTCCCGTTTGGCAACCACGTCGTCCAACCCCACGTTCCTTTGGTTTTGGGTCGCGCGATTCAAATTCCGTTTGCCCTGGTCTTTTTTTTAAAAAAATATATACTTAAATTCTCCATAAAAAGGAAAACGCAAAACAGACGCTCTATTTCGCACATTTATTTTTCGTCGACCACATGTTTTCAACAGCCTGGACGTTCTTCTTCGCCATCGTGTGGTGGGTGTATACGCCACATGACGGCCGGCGGGTGGCCAATTCGGCTGCGCAAGAGGCGATACGGCTCGGTGCCGGGGTGAATCACACGATGACGGACTCGCAGCTGGCCGCAGCAGCCAACATCCTTTGGCACGAAGAAAAGGGCGTCGCGGCCGCTGTCATCATCCTGTCTTGGCTCGCCAAGGTGAGAGAATGCGATCAAATCAACAATACGCCTGGTTTGGTGGTGTTGATCATGGATGGGTTGGCACGTCGTGCGTTTGTTTGTAGATATACTTTGCGCTCCTGCTGTACTCGTACGCGACCCATCTGCGCAGGGGCACGTTCAACGCGATCCGGAATTGGCGTTTCCATTCCTTGGAACCTGCTGGTTACGATCCGGCGTCCATGGAAGAAGAAGACGATCATGAAGAGTTCTACATATCTTCCTTGGCGACACACCATCCCAACGGCACCTCTTCACATTTACCCGACTTCGTTAGTACACCGGGGAGGAACGGACGTCATTCCGCAAGACAGAGCCGAAGTTCACTAGCAAAGATTACTATACCCGTGCAGGGAAACGGGGAGGTCCTCTTCGAGGGAAGCGGACGATAATACCATCTTTACTTACCCCCTGACATGTCATATGGTTCCGTATTCTGATGAGCCGTTTTTCTCTGACGGATCCAGGCGGATAACACATCGTTCACGGGAATAGCAATTTCGGTGATCATATTCCCTAGCTAGTGTCAACTGACTTGTGCTTTCTTCGCTCTGGGCTCTCGTTGGTCCTTTGGCTGAGCGGCAACCCCGTTTGTGCCGTTGCTGTATCTCTCCTTGATGTCTTCAACCCATTTACCACCTTCTGCGCCGTTGAACAGCCAAACGTGACTAAACCAAGGTTAGTATCGTGATCAACCCGAACATAAAGTCACGTTACCTTCCTCGGACTCTCGTAGGCTCCGCCCGGCCAATCATCTCACTAAACGTTCTCTTCCCATTTGTCTGCGTCCGTGGCACTTTCAGTCCACCTTTGGGATTCAGAGGTGGCGGAAGATCCCATCCCAGCTGCTCGCATAAATGGTGCACGATTTCGTCCGCATCACCAAGGAGAACGATCTGAAAACGTGTTTTTTTTTACTTGCTTCAAGTCAAGTTCTTTGGAGACAGGAGGATAGATCGTACATCAGGGTTGATGTGCTTTATCGGCGTCTTGTTGATGAGGATCTATATTGCAAGGAGTGATTTGTCGCATGTCAATCAGCCCTTAGCCTTGTTCACTGACCTGCGGCACGGAATGCGGTAAGTGAGCTACGTCAAGGTCCGTCAGCAAATCGGAAGAACGCGATAGAATCGAACGCACACAAGATCTCAGACACAGGAGAGACCTTGAGTGATGTGCCGATGACGAGCAACAGATCAACCTTGTCCCGGTCATCCAACAGCGCTTGATCAAATTCGTCCGTAAGCTTCTCCCCAAAGAACGTAATGTCAGGCTGCGAGCGTCCATAGCTGGACGTCAGAGTGCTTCTTCTCCGACAGCGTACGGAAGGAGTACCTTCATCACGCCGACAGGTAGATCATCGTTCTCATCACTGTCGTCCTCCCACTCGTTCCTCTTTTTTCCCTTCTTTGCAGATTTGCTCTTTTGTGCTTCCGCGGCCTTGTGCGCATCTAAACATGCTTTGCAGTACGGAACACGCTGGTCGAGGATCTCACGCTCGATCTCGACGCCTGGGACCTTGATTCGGCATTGGAGACACGTAGCCGTCTTGAAGGAGCCGTGACATTGCAAAACATGCGTGATGCCCGCGACAGATTCGAGCGTGTCGATGTTTTGCGTGTAATTCTGTAAGCAATTTGACCGATTTCGCGACGTTAGGGGTAAACTATCTCGAACATGAGATGTACATACCCGAAGGAGCTATTATAACCAAGGCGTGGAATTCATTCAGGACCTGCGACGCTTTGAAATATGTGAAAACGGTACCTTGTTTTTGTCTTCTAGGAGTTTGATGAATCGGTGACAGGATGAAGGTATGAAATTAGATGGATAAATTTGACTTGGATAGTATTGTCAGAATTTGGTGTTCCTTGATGCCGAGGCAGATCGTACCTTGCGAAGGAGCTTTGTGGAAAGTATTAGTGACTAACCCCTGGGTGCTCAAATCAAGAGTATACATACTAGAATACTGAATTGGAGCGCCAAGACGGAAGGACGATTAGATCGGCTTAAAGCCAAAAGAGCGGTTTCACCTATGGGATTTTCTTTGAAATAATGGATGTCGAACCTAAGTGAAGTTAAAAGACCAGTCTGGCTATAAAGAAAGGGCGACAAACATTTGCTGGGGGTCGTCTAAATCATATTGGCCCCTTTCTTTCAGCGTCGCATATAGACCATTGCGGGACCGAAAATCTGGGATGCCACAAGAAACACCTAGAGATTCTCAGGAAACATGCGTGCCATTTGAAAGTGAAGTCGCGTACTAATGCCTGCACCAGTCAGTACCATAATTCGTTTTGAGCTACCTACGAGAGAGGCCGCGTCAGAAATCGTATTGTATTGTGGAAGCTTTTCTCTCAGATGCAATCTAGACGACCGAGCTCAGTCCAAAGGTTTCGCGACCACGCCACCAATCAACTCACTCTCTTGATATCGCCACTCTAAGGAAATACAATAGCGTCTTTGTGCGCTTGTTTCTGAGCTCAGGACACTACGTGCAATGTCGAAGTAAAAGAATGCGAAAAAGGAAGAAACGCACGACATACTAGACTGATACCAAATGCAAATAGCAGTTTGACAATAGGTATGTTCTGCACGAAGACGTATTCTCGAATAAATGAACTCATTCCTAGGCAAAATGAATTACTGAGGCACGATGTAGCTAGACAAAGCACTTACCACGTTCTTTGAGATGGTGCATCATTTTCCGGATTTCGTCCTTGGTCCAAGCCTGCATCACTGAAGAATGAAGATATGAGTGTTGTATATAACCTGATGAGTGTAGTAATGAAAGAGGATGTTTTAATTCGCGAATCATCACACCTACCCACCTTCGTCTTCCAAGGCGCGGATCTCTGAAGGGTCAATGTCACCATCCTCGAGTTCTGCGGCGCCAACTACCGCAGCAGACGTGATTTGTTCGTGTACAAGGAGAGAAACATCTTCCGTGTCTGACGTTTCCGCATCACTGTCGAGCTCAGTCATTTCAGCACAGACATCCTCGCTGAGTCCCTCTAAAAGGTCCTCGATAGTGTCGGGGTCCGCCTCGACATCTTCTGCGGCGCCGAGAAACGCGCGAAGCTGTAGGGTGTGTATTGGACTCAGTGGTTTGGACTTCGTGTCCCCATCTCGGCTTGGGGGTTTGTGCGGTTCTAGGCCACTCATCCGTTTGTGGGTGATGGTCGAAAGGTCAAACGCGGACTTTGCATCAATCAATACAAATCACGTGACACGAGATTCCGAAACCCGTGATCTGTACGTTTTAAGACACTGCCGTGCCGAAATGATCTTCGGCACGTCTTGCTCGTCAACCACCATGTCCGAGCACAAGGTCGACTCGTCAGATTTTCTATCTTCAGATGACTTTGATTTCTTTCCTTCCTCTCCGAGTTCGCACAGGTTTACTTCTCCGCCCCTGCCGGAGTGTCAAAACGTGGCTGATAAGCTCGCTCCGATACGGCGCACTTTACCCCTGGAGCTCATTGAACACATCATCGAGCTTTTTCATCGACGATATCGTTCATTTCGTGTCCTCCGGGCCTTGTCGGTGGCCAGCTCTCAGTTTCGGGTGATAACCCTGCGGAGATACATGACCTCTTTGGATATTCACTCCGCAAGACAGCTTGCTTCCCTTTTGAAAATGCATACGTCCATGCTGTCGCGAAGTGATACTACATGGGAATGCGTAGGGTTCCACTGGGTAAAGTAAGCAGAGCGCATATATACTGCCGATGACCTTTCTTTAGCCTGTTTCATCCAGGAATTTGACTGCACAATCTGGGGCTCTCGCAAACGCACCTTGGAGACCAAGTCTTATGAGCAATTTGTGGTCCCTTCATATTTCATTCTCAGCGGAAGCGAGGTCAACACAGAAAATTCGCTCGAAGCAAATACTGGACGTCCCTATGGCGAATTCACCAATGACTCACCTCTCTTCGCTAGCGCTTACAGGGCTATGGCGTATCGATGTCTTTCTCTTGAGCATGGTGTCTAGGGCTTTTCCAGGATTGACGTCTCTTCATCTTAGCTGTTCCGAGCACCTCGACGTGTCTTGTTGCTGGGCTTGCTTCGAAGATAGCTCTTCGGCTGTCGTTCACTCACCTATACCTAACCATTTTCCAACAGTGGCATCATTAACAGTATGTTTCTCCACTCGTCACCTCTTGATTATCAAAACACTCTTGCAGAGCGCATTCGGAAATGCACTGAAACCACTTATTGGATTGACCGATCTTCACCTGGGAATATTTCTCTCGGACGAAGAGATGCTCGAAAACCATATCGACCACTACGATAGTCCAGGAGTGTATTCGCGCGTCCTTCGCACCGCCTTTGGTCAGAACCGCAATCCGACACATACGGGAACAGTCCTCAGTCAATCGGAATCTCCGAACAGCGTACGCCTCGAGCATGTGTCTTACACAGAAGATGAAGACGATCCAGATGATTTGAAAACCGCGGCAAGCGCGACAGTCGATGAGATACCACCCTTTCCCCATGGCCCTGAACTGTGCTCGATTTGCTCGATCATGGTTTCTGTCCCCGACGTGCGCACGCGTGAACTCGAAGCAAGCTTGGGGCTCGCTCAGAAGCTCAAGTCCCTAAGGATAATCAGCTGGAGTTCGTTTTTCGCGTGGAAGCTCCCCCCCGAAGGCGAAAGGAGGATCGGGGACTGGCAGAGAGCGACCAAGACGTACGTTCTTCGTCGTGGTGGACGACTGCGGGTAAGAAGACGACCCTGGGATTAGTTGGCATCGCCTACACAAACATCGTCCGCGGAGGTCAATTAGCTCGTCGGGTCCTCATTGTCCTCGGATCTTACGTGCTTGCCATGCCCTGTTTCCCCTCTACGCTTATGCCTTACAACTTTGTGTTAGGCGACGTACAACAATAGTTGATGCTTAGAGTGGCGTTCTCCGGCCATTGATGTGATGATCGACTCGAGAAACAGGTTGCTAGCTGCGTCGTAAAAGACGTACCGAACCTCATCTCCTTGTCATTGCGAGCGTAAAGTGGCAATCCGAACGTGGACATCGTTGTGGACGAACAATGGAACGATAATCGGTAATGAGACCCTCGGCAACGATCATGTCCACACCTCAATTAGGAAGCCCAGCAGTCCACAGATCCGTCAGGGCCGGCACTACAAAACAATGGTGACTATAAAGATATCATGGATCTTCCAGACGTGCCTCCGGGCTCCAAGAGCGACCATTTCCCTCCCCGGTCAAAAACTCCATAATATTATCCCATCTGCGATCGCCTCTCCTCCATCATCATCACTAATATTTAAATCAATTAATATGACGTTTAGCTCCGTAGCTCAACCCGATTCCAAGACGGCAGAGTTTGCCCGCCTTTTCGACTTGTTTGACCGCGTCGCCACGCGACGCACCCGGGCGCGCACCGGGGACAGGGCCGAAGCCATCTCTGTAGATGACGTTGCCAACGTCCCCGCAGAGTTTGCGCCCGTGCTCAAGAATCTATCAACGATCCTCTCCTTGCGTGCCACGCGCGACGGGGAGCATGCCCGGCACGCCTACACCGCGTCCACGACCAAAGCACGCAGCAGCACCACGCCCGCCGACGCGCCCTCCACGACAGTTCCGGCCGAGAACCGAATACGACGCGTCGAGGCAGCGGAATCCTCAGAAGACGCCGAAGAGGAAGAGAATGCCGAGAGCCCGGGATTTCCGCTCGGCGAGCGCTATCCGTTCACGTTCAAGCTCATGTTGCACGAGTTGTACGACCTGGACGAATGGGCGGAGAAGGTCAAGAACGCAGTGGAGGCGTCCAGGTCGCAGTTCAAGCCCTTGGCGGAGCGCGTTCAGAATGCGGTCCACTCGGACTTTACCGTGGCGGTGAACGCCAACTTGAACCTGAAGGAGGCGGCGGAGAAACGATGCAGCGTCCATCCTGTCCTCGGCGCTTCGGCCACGTTGAAGCCACCGAGTACACCACGTCCGCATCCGTCCACGACGCCTTTCAAGCCCAAGCCAGAAACGAGTCGCGCGTTGAAGAAGAGATGCGTCGGCCGGAGGAAATCTATCAATGGTCCGATGTCGAGTGGCGTGTGGGTGTACGACGCGGCCGTCTCAGCCACGGAGATCACTGGCCCTCGTCCTGCGGTGGAAATTATGCTTTCCGCGCCTCCTACTAGGGATGCACGCGGCGTGATCGAGGATCGCGTACGACACCGTTCAATGACGGCCTGGGAGGAGACACAGGCTCGGGGCGCCGTGAGACACGAAGTCAATATTGCCGTTCCCCTCCTTCAAGAGGAAGTCCCTGGGTCCGTCTCCCCAAAGCCATCGTCACTCTCACTTGGGAAGCCGCCGCAAGAGGTCACCGAAACGGGGAGTGTGGTAAAGAGGAGAAGGTCGGTCGTCGCCGCGTTCGCGTCTCAATCGTGCAAAACGGCCGCAGTCAAGCGCCCTCTATGCGTTTAAAATCCTCCCGACGGATACACTGGAAGTATTTAGTTCACGACGTGGAAAAATTAGCTTAGATACCTGTTGGCAGTGGGCGAGGGCCCAGAATCTCATATTTTCGACCTTATCCAGAGATGAAATTTACCTTTTCACCTTTTTATTTTGTTACGATATTCGCTTGACCGTCAGTATGTATGTAGCATTTATTTGCATGTTTTCGCAAGCTTGAACCCGAAGCCTAGTGACATCGCAAATCCTCGTGCATCTACCAATATACTACAAGGCCTGAGCAGAATTCCGACAAACCTCGGAACGACCAGTCACGGATTCAAGTCCGCCGTACCTGCTGCTGTACAACAGAATATGCCGCCTTGGGGGCGCCCCCCCCCCCCC
>JBBPNQ010000378.1:0-18770 GCA_038090975.1 Boletellus pseudochrysenteroides
CTCTCTGTCCCGTTCCCAGGCGAGTTGCCGTTCGCGCTCGTTCATGAGCTGAAGTTCGCGATCCCGGGGATGATCATGTAGGGGTGGAGGGGGTTGGTGATGTGGTCCAGGAGCACCCGGTCCAGTCGTACTTGTGCTAGCAAGGGGTGGCATGCCAGTCCCGCCAATGTTCATTCCATGAGGAGACGGCATACGGGAATGTGTGCGACGTTCGCGGTCTCTCTCCCTCTCGCGGTCGTGGCTACGAGGTGGCATCCCCGGTCCGGTTTCCCCTTCGCGATGCAGTGCAGCGACGCGCTCACGTTCACGTCGGATATGCATTTCTCGCTCCTGCATCTCCCGTTCCCGTTGCAACATTGGCACTCCTTCCATCTCCCTCGGTATGAACTCACGTTCTCGTTCCAACATCCTCTCCCGTTCGCGTACGGAGTGCATCTCCCTCTCTCGTTCCCTCTGCACGGCAATGTCCCTCTGAGTCAGGTCGCGTTCGCGTTGGGGAAGAAGCATGCCTTGGTCCCTGGATGCCTCTCTCAGCCGGTGACGCTCCCGCTCTCTTAGATAAGCAGCCCGGTCGTGATCGGGGTGGTACCCATATTCGGGGTCGCGCGTCGGGTCGAGGTCTTTGTCTCGAACCAAGTCACGTGGAGGGCCACCCATCCCCATGGGCATCTCCCGTTCCCGAGCCATGTCTCGTTCCCGCTCGCGAGCGACAGCCAAGTCGCGCTCCCGCGCTGGGTCCCACTCTGGAAGATGCATCTGGAATTGGCCCTGTCCTGGAAGTAGGGGCGGGCCCTGTCTGTGTGGATGCGAGAGTGGAGGTGGTGGATGTATGCGGTCCCTGTCAGGCGGTGGGTGTTCGTGGGGAAGTAGAGGCATCCGATCTCGCTCGTTTGGGGGTGGTATACGATCATGTGGAGGACCTAAGGTCATGCGATGGCTTGGGCCTGGAGGTGACTGTTGCACTTGGGTAGGTGTTCGCAGGGAGGGAGGTGCCTGGGGAGGGGGTGGACGACCGAATGGAGACATCCTATGCATGTGTTGTGGAGGGCGGTCGCGCTCGTGAGGAGAAGGTATTGGTCTATCATGTGTGGAAGGGATCGGACGATCATGGGGAGATGCAATCGAACGGTCACGCGGAGATGGGAGGGCCCTTTCCCGGTCTCGTTCTCTGTCAAAGGGACCACCTACGACACGTTCTCTGGCTGCATGACGGATCAAGTCCATGTCCTCTTGACGTTCGCGCTCACGGTGTTCCCATTCCTTTTCTCTGTCTCTGCCGGACCTGAAACCGCCAGGACTGGTGTTGGGATGTGTCGAAGATGGACCGTGGGGTTGGGCTTGCGCCTGGATGGCAGGTCTGGCCATCTGCTCATCGGCAGTGCGTTTATCGAGGATGAGGACCCCAGCAGCAGTTGTCAGCAAGGGTTTTGACTGGGGGGAGTGGGCTGTAGCGGAAAGCGGGGACGCGACAGAGGGCACAAAGAAAAACGTGTGTGACTAAGGGAACAAAGGGCGCGATCGAGAGGACGCACCGGTATTTGAAGGTGTGGAGCTGCCACTCGCATGTGCACGCTGCACTACAGGACTGCGGTCTACGATGACGGACGAACGCATAAGAAAAAAAAAAGACGCGCAAACAGCGGGCGAAAGGGAGTGCGGAAGATAAAAAGTATGATCAGCGAGTATCTAGAGCGGAGAGTGGAAAGGCTACCTGATCCGGGCATAGCCGGTTTGATTTGAGGAGGAGGCTGGTGGTGGTGGGATGTGCGAGTATGGAGCGACACGGGTGGCCCCAAATTGGACACGGCGAGGGGGGAGGACCCCTGACGCGGGACTGGGTGAGGACCCCAGGAAGCGTGTGGGCGCACGTGAGGAGGGGCGGAGGGAGACGGATGCTGCAGACTAGCCATGGCGGGGGTGGGATCGATGGAGGAGGGCTGGATCTGTGAAGGAGGACGGGGTGTGATACGGTGCATCGGAGGGTCGGAGCGAGAGAAGGGGTGGGGTGGGTAGTATGGGTTGGGCTGCGGGGGATACGGAGCTGGTGGAGCGGGCGGGGGCTGGGAAGGATGTGGGTGCGGGTGCGGGTGGTGCAGCTGGGGCTGGGACTGGGGAGAGCCGGAGGCGGGGGGGAGAGATGGTGCGGTCGATTGGGATGGCGGGGGAGACTCGTGTTGCAGCGCGGGCGGCCGTCTCCGGGGCTGGGAGGGGGAGTCTTGGAGGAGATCAGACACGTTCATCGTGGCGAGAGCCGGAGAGGGGGGAGCAGAAAAAAAAAGAAAAGAAAAGAAAAAGAAGGAAGAGGGGATGGCGAGGAGGAGGAGGCCCGAAGATGAGAGTGGAAAGAAGAGGAACTAAAAGTGTGTAAAAGGAAAGGCTGCGAGCAAAATCAGGTTCATTTCAATTAGATTCACATCTCACGATCGAGATCTGCAGCCCCACGTGTCAGATCGAGATCAATTGCAGGGTGATCGCTTATTTGGGACTCTTCTTACTCCCCCCAACGACGGCTCTTATCGTACTGCTCAATGACCCCTCCCGCTCCGCTGACACACCAAACGCACTATTGCCCGCCCGGTGCCATGCTTCCCTAGAAGATAGGACCCACATCTTGCTGATGCGGTGCCTTTTTGCGAACCACACTTGATTCATGTCCGCCCGTCCACGTTTCAGCGCTCGCTTGAAAAGTCTGAATATCCTCGGCGACCAGCTCTGGTGCGCACAGACCTCATCTGCATCCAGTCGCAGAGCTTTGTTACTTTCGACTCATCACATCTAGCATGCGTCTACATCCCTGATGCCAGGTCATTGTGTTTTGTTCTTCCCACTCTAACGCAAAATCCCGATTTCTCTTCATACGTCACAATTACCTAATACGGATACCCTTCCCCACCGTAGTCTTGCCGTTTCGGCCGGGGGCTCACGGTATATGAACGCAATCACGTACGGTTCTCTCCGAGGCCCAGCATTAACCCCAGGCGCAAGATGACCCACAAAACATAGACTCCTCTCCAATACACCCTACGGCAGTCATGCAACCCGATTGTCGACGTTGAAAGGAACTCCCACATGTTTTGCCGAGGTCCAGTGGAATCTACTACAGCTCTATGCAAGTCCCGCCGGAGAAAGCCGGCAATAGTCACGGGATTCTCTGCCGCGCCTACAGTAGTATTAAATCCGATTTCAAAGTCACCGCGTAATTGTATGTAACGTCTTGCTGTTTTTCCACGTCCACAATGTCCGAGACAGCATTTACGATCTCCGTTTCCGATGGTCAACTCGATTTTCTCCGCAGGAAACTCGACCTCGCTACGTTCCCCGACGAGCTCGAGGACGCTGACTGGAAATATGGCGTTCCACTTGCCGACGTCAAGAGACTCGCCGAACGATGGGAGAACGGGTACGACTGGCGCAAGCATGAGAAGGAACTCAACGACGAGTTACATATGTTCACGAAGGACATCGACGTCGATGGCTTCGGGTCATTAAACATCCACTACGTCCACACAAAGAGCACCGTGACGAACGCTATTCCTTTGCTCTTTTGCCACGGATGTTAGTGTGGCGTTACTGTTTCGAGTTTCGCGATCATTCAACGTGCAAACTACAGGGCCTGGGAGCTTTTACGAAGTGCGAAAGTTGCTCCCGTTGTTGACTGCGTCGTCTCCGGAGCACCCCAGCTTTCATGTGGTGGCGCCAAGTCTACCTGGCTTTGGGTTCTCCGAAGCTCCCCGCAAACAAGGCTTTGCGATCAAACAGTATGCCGAAGTATGTTCTTGCCTATACATGGGTTCAATCACTCATTTCTATGCATAGGTTGCACATAAGCTGATGCTATCTCTGGGATACAACGAATATGGTAAGTTCACCTCAGCAGGGATCTTCCAATGGCAAACTGATTGTGTTTTTGTAGTCACACAGGGTGGAGATTGGGGACACTGGGTATGTTTGCACGATGGCTTTTCCTTTTGTAGAGTATTCGACTGTTTCAGATTACGCGCCACATGGCTGCGGAATATGGCGGAAAATATGACAAGGCTTGGCACACAAACATGCCGCTGTGAGTTTTGTGGATCGTCTATTAAGTAGCACTCAGGGGCTATTTCAGTGGCGCACCCCCGTCTCCCTTAAAGGAACCATTGTCGTTCCTCGCATTCTTGGTTACACCTTGGACTGCGAAAGAGAAAAAGGGCCTGGCACGTACACAATGGTTCTGGGCCCGAGGCAGTGGTTACATTTCAGAACAAGCCACACAACCTCAGACTCTTGGATATTCGTTGGCGGACAGTCCCATTGGGATGCTCTCTTGGATCTACGAAAAACTGCACCACTGGGCAGACAACTATCCATGGGAAGACGATGAGAGTAAGCTATATAGCACAGATCATGCTCGGCTGCACTGACATATGACAGTTTTGACCTGGGTGTCCATCTATTGGTTCTCCCGTGCTGGACCAGCTGCCTCCTTGAGGATATACTTTGAGTTTTTGCAGGGTCGATCAGATGATTTGTCGCTGCCATCCCTGTATCCAAAGATTCCGATGGGTGTTTCATTCTTTCCCAATGAACTAATGGTTTTCCCCAAGGCGTAAGCCTCCCGATACCTTCCTTCGACGCTATCGAGGCCCACTGAACTCCTCTTTTTGCAGCTGGGTCCGGCGAGGTAATCGGATCGTGGCTGAATTTGAGCATGACAGCGGGGGACACTTTGCCGCCCATGAAAAACCAAGCGAATTAGCAAGTGATCTGCGCAAGATGTTTGGAAAGGGCGGCGGAGCCTACGGTGTCGTTCCTGGAAAGGGCGGGTATGCATGAATGTCTTGAGTGGTCGGATGGCTCAACATACATCCCGAACATATCAATTTTCTGTGATTCGCGAGTCGAAATGCCGCTACATATCCGTTCTCTCTTGTATGTATACTCGTGTTGTTCATGTTGCACCAGAAAGATTGCACTGTTATGTCACGCACAGTGAAACATGTCGCTGAGTGACGTATCCTGACTCGACAGAAGTGTGGATCTTGGCGGACATGGCTCTTGAAGAGTCTCTGACAGCGAGCAGTCAGGCCTAGTTAAGAGTACCTGGCGCTACGTTTTTTCTCCAACACGACCACCCTGCGAATTACGACAAGTCGTGGGACAGAAGCGTCAACGGTCTGGAGTCGATGCCCAGGACCCTGATCCTGCCATGTGCCGGTGCCAGTGGCTAGTACTTCCTGCCGCAACACAGTCTACAAATTCGAGCGCCCTGACCCGGGAAAGCGGCTGATATGATCGTGCATGCGGGTAATGAGCGATGAGACAGAGGAGCTTGGTCATGGTAACGAGTTTGGCTGGAACCTAGTACGCCGTGACGTGCGGCGTTCCCAAGGTGAGGACACAAATTTTAGTTGCCGAGTCGCGTGACCACCTTATTGTAACCCCGTGGGGCTCGTTCAATAACCTTGCTCTATAGCGTCCCAAGTCTTGGGAGCCTTCAAGATACCGGTTTTCAGTTGCCTCCGATGTCCTTCAGCCCATTCTCGATGTCGTGATGCTATCAGTTACAAGTGACCGAGTCAAATCATAATTATAAAAAGAAAAACGGTGATGAATTGAAATCCCTTGAAAGTGATTGGTTCCCCGGAGTCTCTTCATTGAACTAAATATAAACTGTCAGAGCCACACTTGTACAGGCTCTGTGTCCTGCATGACCGCACTCCCCAAACACCATGCCATCTTGAATAGGCACTTCACAGTCAGGATACTATCATAAAACGAGGTCGAGGGTGATGGGATGGGGGGAGGATGGATAGAGATGCCTTCCCTGACAAGCAGGTTCATGTAGCGACTGAGTCACCACCGCGCAGTCGCTCTGTACATTGAGTTAATGCAATGCATATCATAGGAGACTGGCCTCTAGGCACTAGAAGGGCTCTTTGGATTGCTGTAGGAAATGACGAGGGTGGGGAAGTGTGGTTGCTTCTGGTCCTTGCGAGTGGTGTCTAACGTCGTGAACCTCCTTGTTGGCTTTGGGATGCCTTTAACGCAGGCAGGGAAGGCGACATCCACGGTTGTGGAGTATCTTCCTGTATGCATGCTCCCTCCCTGAGCACGCGAGAGCTGTACGCATGCGATCTTCAAGGACGATGTAATATCGGGATTGACATGGAATTTGGCTTGTGATCATTGTCCGGCGCCGGCGTGGGCAGCACGAGGTTGGTGTTCGCAAGATGGGCGCGACGAGGAGGAGATCGAACAGGATGAAAGCATGCTGATGAAAGAGTGGGGGATCGGGATGGAGTGTGGCGCCTCTACAGGCATGTACGTCCTCGATATTTACTGAAATTTACTATGCGCCTGCCGATCAATACACGAGGTTGCGTGCGGTAGGGTCGGAATGAGGTGGGATCTCAAGGGGTCTTTTCAGGGAGCATTCGAGGTCGACCAAAGTGCCAACGACGATCTGGGTGGACAGATTTAGGACGCTGAACGTCCACTACGTCCACAAGAGAGTACCATGACGAGTAACGGACATCGATACTTTGTGGTTGGATTCGGTGAGAGGCAACCGAATTCGAACATGAGAGTGGTGTTGGCGGATGATATGTGAGAAAGAATGCTGTCCTCGTTTACCGCCTTTTCACTCATTTTCCGTCCCCCTGGTCGTGCATGCATACACACTAACTACACGCATTCCGAAATTTCTCTGCAATGGACCATCCCCTGCTTGCCTATGGCGCCGCTGCAACCGCCATTCTCATACCCTCCGTGAGTCACGCCGTCCATACTCGAAACGCATTTTTTGCACGTTGCACATGATGAGCACCCATTGCATCCTTGTTCTTCGAGCTACGAGCTCGCTCTCCGAGGCGCTGCGTCGTGGTAATGACGAAACACTACCCCCGGGTCAGGCGAGCCACCGTGCTCTCGTTGCTCTGACGCTTGTCCTACCGCCCGCACCGTTCGCGTCTGATCCCATTCCCAGCTTTATCTCGCGCTCGTCCTCCTCTCGCCGCCCCCTATCGTGACGCGCCCGTCGGAAAAGACATACCGCTCGCACACGTCCCCAACGACGTCCCTCCCGCTCCCCTCTCTCGCCGACCCAGGCTCGCTCGATCTGAGCGTCGTCATTCCCGCCTACAACGAGACGACGCGTCTCCCCGCCATGCTCGATACCACCCTCGCCCACCTCCGCTCATCCCCGTCCACGTCCACTCTGGAACGGCACCGACAACGCACATACGAGCTCCTCATCGTCGACGACGGCTCCAAAGACGGCACCTCCGCACTCGCGCTCACCCTCGCCGCCCAAAACCCCACGTCCGACATCCGCGTGATCACGCTCGAGAAAAACCGCGGCAAAGGCGGGGCGGTGCGACACGGGATGCTCCACGCGCGCGGTCACCGTCTCTTGATGGTCGATGCCGACGGCGCGAGCCGATTCGCGGATCTAGAGGCGCTGTGGAGTGCCACAGACGCGCTGGCGCCCCAGAACGAGCCTGCGGTCGTCGTGGGCAGTCGAGCGCACCTCGTCAAGACCGACGCGGTCGTCAAAGTATGGTCACCATTGTTTTTTTTCTTGGCCCTTGTTGACGCGCGTCTCGGGTAGCGTTCACTCCTTCGAAACATTCTCATGTATGGACTACACACCATCCTCCGTATCGTCGGTGTCGGACATATCCGTGATACCCAGTGTGGCTTCAAACTGTTCACGCGACGCGCTGCACAGAAAATATTCCCCGCTCAGCACCTCGCAACATGGATATTCGACGTCGAGCTTCTCCTGCTCGCCAAACAACTCGGGATTCCCGTGGCAGAGGTTCCCGTTGAATGGCACGAAGTAGCGGGAAGCAAGCTCAACGTCGTCAAGGACTCGCTTCAGATGCTGCGCGATCTCCTGGTACTTAGAGCGAACCAACTGGTAGGACGATGGAAAGTCACTCCTTAGTAGTCAGACGTGTACGATTTACCGTTAATTTAATGGACGCGAACGTCGAGTGGAAAGAAGTTTAGTCCAAAACGCAAGGGTCAAAACATCCACACCTTCTACTTAACATCCACCGCACCCTCTATCACTGTCAACGTGCATCTCTCCTTGAGTAAATCCAAGAAAAGACCGTAATTTTACATACGTGCAACATTAATCTCAGATGTAGCAAAGCGCACGATTCGTGAAAACGTAATGCTGTCCATCAGGGTGGGATATTGGCGTTGATCTCGTCAAGCAGCTCTTGGGCAATCTTGGAATTAGACACCTAAACGGCCGTCAGTCAAGGACGGTCTAGGTTGCAAAGCACGAATCCTACCCGAAGATTGTAGTGCACTGTTTTGTTATCCTCGATGACGCTAAACCGTATATATCGCGGGTCTTGCGCCACGAAACACTTCATCCCCTGGAATAGCGGTACATTTAACAACAATGTGTAAACGGCCTCTTTCCGCATGACTAAAAAGTGCACGCATGCTCAACTTAGCATGAGAGCAACCGCTAGGCAAAACACGAACCGAGACGAGCTCCGCTTCCGTCCGCTCGGCGAACGTTGAGCCTCAATTGTCCACTTCCCCGCTCTTTCCACTGATTTTGTGGACAGAGCGCATAAAGCTTGCCACGCACATGAAGAAGTGTTTCTTCTTCCTCCTCACCCGTAATCACTAAACACAAGCTCAACAACCTCTGTGGGCGATCAAAAGAATCTAAACTCGCCTTCTTGTTCAGTCAGTCTTTCCTTTTCTTCTTCACTCTGTTCTTCATCGCCGTCTTTGCTTGCCCGCAGTCGTTCGCCAAATGTCGACAGTGCGCGATCGCTTCCTTCCCTATCCACATCGCCCTCCTCCTCGCCACTTCCACTCCCTTCTCCATTTCCGAGTACACCGAGCACCGACTCCTCTTTGCGCTCTAACGAGCTTCTTGAAGAGCCCCCATTCGGTGATTCCGCCCTTGCACGCTTCGGACGCGGTGACGAGAACGCATGCACACCTACATTCGCATACGTCGTAAACGCACTCGCATTCATGCCTATCGTCCGTCGCGCCGGGGATTTGCTTCGTCCGAGTATGCTGCCCTTCCCGCCATTGCTTCCCAGAGGTGATTTGGGCCTTGCATGCGAAAATGGAGGAGTGACAAACGGAGAAGTGGATCCCGCAAAGGCTTCGAATCCTGACCGCTTAGTGGCAGTGCCCGGCGTCGCCTGTTGTGAAGTATGAGATGATGCAAACGCTGCGAATGGTGATTGGCCTAGTGGTGATGTAAAAGGGGGGTGGATGGATGCGGCATCAAGGGGTAGTGAAACTTGCTTCGCAGGCAGGGGCGTAGGCAGTTTTCGATTGTTGGACGGATCGCTCGAAAAGACGTTCTGTCCTTTGACAGAGGCAAACGGGGACGCTGTGGAAGCGTACGACATAAACCCACCCTACAAAAGACGTAAGCATGACATGACGCCTGCAGCAGGATACGCACGAGCTTCCGTGCGGGCGTCTCCAGGGCCGGAACTGGCGCTAGTGGTGATCCATCGTTGTGCTCAGGAGGCGGTGACGGTCGCTTCGAGACACGTGGATTATCATCGCTATCTGCATCGTCCCTCGGCCGCTTCGCGGTTTCGGCCGTCGGCGCGAGCGTCGGCAGTCCACTCTCCAGCCCCAAGCTGGTTGCACGATCTGCTAATTTGCGTTTGAGACCCTTATCGGGTTCACCCCCGTCCGACTCAGAGGCACGTCGGGTATGCGGGAGACTAGGCGCCGTAACGTGCGCCGCCTCCGCCTCTTCAGCGGCATCCTCAACGGAAGGCAACGAACTTGGCAAAGCTTGCGTGGATTGGGATGCAGTGATTACTTGCGGTGCCTCGATGATACCTTGCAACTCGCCCGTGTCCTGGGACGGCGGGATACTCGGCTGGGAGTCGGGTCTCGCTTCCTGCTGGGACTGCGGACCCTGTTGCCACTTCATGTCTTCCACGCCCTGACTGATCTGTCGGACCTTGACATCGTGGGGCGGTGAAACGCTGAGCACCGGTGAATGCGGATACGACGGGGTCCGAGAGCGCGACTGGGCCTGGGCATCCAGCACGTCCTCTTCGAGGGTGGCATCGAGGTGTACCCGCCCCTTCTTTGCGGGCGATTTCACGTCGAGCACGTGCTAGTATGGGAATCGGAGGAGAGAAAAGAGCGTGTTGGAGGTGAATTTACGTCAGGGATGTGTGGCACGGGGTGAGGCAAAGGAGACGCACTGCACTGGTGGCATTCCTGGGTGTAGCAGGCTCGAGAGAGACCTCCCGTTCCCGTTTTCTGGATAGCGTTTGTTCTGTTCGGATGGATGGTGTGGTTTGGAATCGGACGTAGGATGAGTCAAGGTGTGCCGGTCTGATAAAACAAGGCCATGCTGCAGCCAGATAAACGCACCTGTACACTCGTTTGCGTCGGGAGAGGGGGAAGGTGAAGGCGGGGACGGTCTGCGGTGGTTGTCGAGGGTGGCAGCGGCCCCGTCGACGATGTCAGCCATTGTGCGCCGGTGGTCTGTGCGCTGTGAACTGGGTGGTGTTCTTGCAAAGCGGGAACAACAGGCGCAGCTGACAAGCGGCAGGGGAATGGCACTCGGCACAACCCGATACAACAAAAAGACCCCTCTCTGACCGACCTGGTCAGGATTCTCATTTGTTACAAGACAACGAAAGTATCTGTATAGTACCTCAACAATCCTCCTGACGTCGCCGCTCGTCTGCAATCGTCAACATATGCACCAGACTTGGCTCAAAAACAGGTTTCGTCAAGATACTAGAAATCACCTCAGCGCGCGCCCACGTGGAGTGATGGGCACACTCACTGATCCACGCCTGCCTCAAAGTACTCTTTCTGGTCCCCGATGAGTGCATTCCCTGTGCCATCTTAGCACCAAACCAGTCGCACGAACAGCAAGCACCTTACCGGTCACACCGACGACAAAGTCGCGCCGGCCCATCTCCCGGAGCTTCGCTACCACCTCTAATCCAGACATGATCGGCATCTGGTTATCCAGAAATACGACATCGTAACGACTAGAAAACGATGGGCTGTCGTCATCCTGCGCTGGGTCCTCAGGGCGTGATTCAGATGGAGAGTCCTCATGGGATCCCTCTGTCTGCCTAAACGTCCTCCCGACAATCATCTCGAGAGCGATTTCCCCATTCTCTGCAGTTGACACATGGCAGCCGAGTCTCGAAAGCGTCCGAGACATGATTGTTCGCGTCAACCGGTCGTCATCTACAACAAGCACGATCATAGGCGGCTCGAACACTGCAGATGGCCCCCTCCGCAGTGATGGTGCTGGTGTTCCCTGAACAGGTGATTTCAGGCAGCTTGCAGTTGGTTCCACAGAAACAGGCGATAGAGAGGCTGCCGCCCGTAATGGATCCGTGGACCCAGAGTCAGGAGATGGCAATGGACTCTGATTCTTTTGGGCAAGTCCTTGGGAGTTTGCTTCCACTATGATGGGGACGCTGCCTGCCAAATAATTCCCCACAGCAGAATGGGGTCCTTCGTAACCCGAATAACTGGATGTACGAGCTACCGTGGGAGGCAGCGGAGGGCCAAGCTGGGTCCCGGAAGAGAGCTCTCCAATGGTTCTCGTGAGCACATGCGGTTCTGACCCGTCACTTGCATTTGGTAACTTCAACTCCACCAAGCCTCCTACACAAAAAGGTATCAATAGAGGGACGTAAGAAAACAGCGTGTGCGCATACCCTGGTCCATAAGCGACTCCATCGCATTGGGAGCCGACGTCGGCCGCAAAGACCGGTTCTGGAGCAAGTCAACAGATAATGGTCCCTCGAGATCAGATGAATGCTTCTCGCTTAGCACAGACTCGGGGTCTGGCAGATCAACAACTTTGACACCCACACCTAGTGCTATCTCGCGATTCCCATGACAGACGGTGCCGCCACGCCATTAATAACGGAAGAAGAGCGCATATGAGGTGTTGATGACGCGACGGAGATGAAATATGGCACTTACGCAATTCAACCCAAAATGTCGATCCATGGCCGAGCTTCGAGCGCACTCCCAAGCGCCCACCACTCAATTTCACGATTTGCCGCACAAGAGCCAACCCCAGTCCGGTACCTTTCCCACCCTGTTGTCGCCCCTGTTCAGTTTGGTTGAATGGGGCTATACGAATGAGTAGGTGGGAAGTTGCCACCAAGTGGTTTAGGACCCGAGGGGACTCACTAAAGAGCTTTCCTTGTGCAATCTCACGGGATGGTATTCCACTGCCCGTATCACTGACCTCAATGCGCACAACTATCCTTTTCAACGGGCTATTTCGCTGTACGGTGGCATTACCAGTAGCTTCTCGGTCCTCTCTGACAGGGAAATTCACATTGTCCCCAGGAGTGACCAAGACCTCTTCAATAGTATCCTCCAACTCTGCCCGAGGTTGTGGAACATCCCTCAGTTCAGGGTGGGGATGTGCAGGAAGTACGAGACGGGTCGTACAGGCGACGCGCCCTCCTGCGGGGGTGAACTTGCATGCGTTGCTATCGTCGTGCAGTTAGACGAGATTCTTCAGAGAGCTCCAGCCCCTCACCTAGCGAGGTTGTTGATGATCTGACGCAGTCGTATGGCGTCCCCGAGGACCACTCCATCTTCCTCATTGCTCATTACACTCGGGTCTTCTCCTGCAGCTTCACAAGCCGCACAGCGTGCGACCTACGAAATTAAATGATGATTCAAGGTAACATTGCACACAACCCACCTCATCAATGGTCTTGTCTAAATGAGTCACTAATTCAAGATTACGTGCATCGGTAGCCATCCGTAACGGTACGAAGAGGGTTCGTATCATTGCATGAAATGCATATGGTTTGAACAAGATCTCAAAACGTCCACTATCCATGCGATTACTGATAGGATGTTAATGCTGATATTCGAGGAGCCTGAAGAAACTTACAAATCAAGCACATCATTAAGTACTTGCATGACAATCAGCCGGAAGACACGAGTGATTCATAAGAAAACCAACCAACCTTTGGACATCATAACCAAGCTACCTCCAAGGGCCATAAATTCGATTTCCTGCGCCTTCGATACAGCGCCGGATGCCTCCATGTTCTGGACCGCCAGGACTGCCACAAGTAAAGTCAGCAGAGATGCGGATACTTTTTGGTAATACGCACGCGCTGTATTCAAAGGTACACGGACCTGTACGAGCTACAATATAAATTACGCAAACTCTGTCAGCGCCAATGTACTACTTATCATGGAAGACATAGCTGTCCGAACACTTATCAGTTACCTGAGAAAGACACGATGCGAAGGAGGATTTACGATGTCAGTCGGCGTTTCGAGTCAGCTTCATTGCGTTCATTGATCTGTGCTTTTTGTGTTTCTTTGAATTGGACCTTGAGTTGCTCGCGAAGGATGAAAAGTCTCCTCTCAGACTGGGATCCTTGTCAGTGACGCCAAACCACACTGAATGAAACTGTATTCTACTTACGTTCTCATGCATGTAATGAACAAAGAGGAGAAAAATGTGGTATAAGATGAAATTCAAGAGGTCTTCCATGACGTATCAAAATCCCATCTTCCGGATGGGTAATATTACGCACTCCGGACCCAGATTGGACGATATGGCAAGATCAATACAGATGCACTGAGGTGAGACCGCGTGAGGGATAGCGAAACGATGTCTCAGTCTCCACTCACACGGTAAAGAAGGTCAAAGATCCGATGAGCGCGGCCATCCTGCTTGTCATCAATCCAAATAATGCAATCGTTTGTAAAGCCGAGGTATAGCTAGTTAGATCGTCAAATTGGGGAAGAGAATGGGATAGGAAAGTCGTACTAGAACATGCCAAGAAAGTCCTTTGTGCCAATGTCAAAAACGTGGACCGGGCTATAGAAGCCGCACAAGTACCTTGGACAAAACAGTATCAGGGATGGTTGGGGTTCTAAGAAGTTAGTGATACAAACATGGAGAGAAGCTCATACACCCCCCTGAACATTCCTTAATATGGACTGATAAGCTGAATGCTTGAGAATCACTTACCAACACCAAGTCGCACACCCAACGAGTATTTGGTATGGGATTGGGCGGTCACGAGGAAAGTCGAGCACAACAAGTACAAGCAATGGGAAGGTCAAGGCGGGAGTGAGCTGCCTGGATGTCAGTGTTTGTCGGGTTAAACAAGAGGATTGACTGACACCCCATAACCATGTTTTGTCAAAGATGGTAATAGGGCTGGCGATGGTGCAAGCGCCAATGACCCAGTTGACGACAAGAAAGAGAGAGGACCACAATACCAACGACTGGGAGCAACTGAATGAACTGCTTGAAGAGGAAGGAAGGAGACTCTACCTTTTTAATAAACCAGTGCTCTTTGTGAAATCTCTGTTCGGTCCTGTCGTCAAGAAAGCGAACGCAGAAAAATTTGACAATGGTAGGCCATGCTTCCCAGCGAAGGGACCAGAGGAGACCAGAGAGGAAATGGCTATCGTCTGGCAGCGCGGTCGTGCCACGACCAGGACTTGTGCCAATCTGAGCAAGACTATCGCTCGATCTCGTGTGTCCACGCTCGGAGGATTGATTAAGGGAACTTCTCAGGTCCTCTGACCAATCTCTGTCGACGACGATCTCATCCACTTCGTTATCGTCGACGTCGTCATCGGTTCGCTGGCCACCGCGAGGATGATTGCTGTCCAAGGAGCTGTCAGCAACCGCGGAAGAGTCGGACGGAGAGTCCGCGCCGATTCGCTTAACGAAGCGGGCCCAGTGGACTTTGAGGCCAGCGAACCTGGCGGTCTTTCTTATCTTGCGTCGCGCGGAGCCTGTTGGGCCGGCCAGTGCGACGGGGACGGGGAGCTGAAGGAGGTCGTGGGGAAGGGAGCTGACCGAAGACACGTTGAGAAGGCGGGCCATCGCAGGATGGTGGGGGAAGCTGATCAAGGGGAGTCCAAGAGTCGACGGCCGAGGATTACATTCGTAGTAGAGCGATAGCGCAGCAGATCATCTGCAGATGGAAGTCGCCCGGCCAACGCGATAGTGTCTCCTGTACCGGCGCTCGTGTTGCCCCGCCGGCACCAATTCAACCTCCGAACCCCCCCTCGACCGACACAACACCGTGCCCGCGCGCATCCCCGAAAATCAGCAGTGGTCTTTCGCGTGCCTGTGCACACTTGCTCGCCAGCACCTTTCTCGCTTGCGTGCGCGAGAATGCTAATTGCCAGCTCAGCGGACACCAGCTGGGATATTCGCGCTCGGTCGGAGTTTGATTCTCGCACGGCATTCTGCCTTTCTCGTATCACACCTTCTCCACCTTGTCCCCTTCGTTATACGCCTCGTCCTACTCGTAATTACACATATCCCTCCAGGTACGCAAAAAAATATGCTTCACCTCGCATCATGTAGTGACTTCGACCTGTTCAGTACCTTGGCAGATTTTTTGCGCGCCATTTCCCCTACTGCACCTATGGCAGTCCAGATCACCCTCAAGAGCGGGGATAAGGTCAAAGTCAACGGTAAAAATCAGCTTTCGCTCCTTTCCGTCTTCTCTTATCCATAGGAATCTTATACTGCAGACCATGTATATTGTTCCCCCCCTTGGTCAGTGCGGGACGGCACTCCTTACTCTGTGGCACGCATCATGGAGTTTCTCCCCCCGGAAGGAACCGCCAAAGGTAAAGGAAAAGGAAAGGAAACTTATACCCGTGTTCGGCTTGCCTGGTACTACCGTCCAAGCGACATCAGTGATCGGCCTGTCGCAGATTCTCGCCTTCTCTTGGCCGCCATATATTCGGAAGTGTGCGACATCAACCAACTTCGGTCCAGATGCTTTGTCACTCACAGGGATAAAATAACTGACCTCGCTGGATGGAAGAAACGCCCAGACAGATTTTATTTCAATCGTCTATTCGACCCTTACATCAAGAAGGAATTCGAGGTCATCCAGGCAACGGATGTCCGAAATCGTACGTAGCACAAAGTCACGTGTTTTCAACTCAGCTCCATCCATCTGCGCAGTCCCCGATCACATACGCCAGGTCTTGCTCTCCCGATACGAATATGTGGTTGCGGAGAAGGATGTCGTTCCCGACCTCACAGATACCCTTCGTCTATGTGCTGCATGCAGCCAGTGGTGCGCAAAGTAAGCGGGCACTCTCCACAGCGTCATGCACGGATCTTATTGACTCCGTCCATTAATTAAGCCCCGATACGGTAGGGTGTGATAGATGCAAAAAGTTCTTTCACATGGGCTGCGTTCAGCCACCCCTGCTTGCAAAACCGTCACGTGGCTATGGTTGGACGTGTGCACCGTGCTCGAGACGCCACGAAGAAGAAGTGGATAGTCATGAAGTCCGCCACCCGACACCAGTGACGAAACCCAAGTCGAACGCGCCGGCGCCTCGGGGTCGTGGTCGTCCACGGAAGGATCGGAGCCTGGCAGAAAAGGAGGAAAGCGTGGACATCAAGTACTTCAAAATGTGGCCCTTCCGATATTTCGGGTGAGTGACGATTCCAAACGTTGATTCCCTGACTTGAACGCTTGGCTGACCGCATGCCGGCAACTGCTCAAGTCAGTATACCGTTGCGGAGGATACGCTCGGTGAGTGTGAGAATTTCCATTAATGGACAAGGTTATATATGGATTGTAGATCCCGACGACCTCATTTTCCCTCGCGCGGCGACCCGGGTCGGCCCGAAGTACCAGGCTGTGATTCCCCCGCTCAGTGCCATAGTCTCGCCATCGGCCGGTGATGATGTTCTCCCTCCCAGGGATGTCGCCGGCAGTGACCCACGAGGCGGCGACAATACCATAGAGGTACTAAACATCATTAACAGCCTACCAGACGAGGAAGGTGCGCATATACGTAATATTTCGTTAGGTAATCTGACTGACTGTCATCCAGTTGCTGAACGTAAGTGACTTGGTGTTTCGCCAAAATCTTTACATTGAATTGTCTGTGAAGTGGAAGAATGGAAGTCTGCACTGACTAGGAAGAGCGAGGATCTCCACAGCGTTGATTGGCTTACGGAGGCGTTTCGCCGCTTCTCTCAAGCATATTTAATGAACAGGGGGTGGTCCACCGTGGACATGAGTATCCCCACTCGTGTGGAGAAGGTAGCCATCATACATTCACTCACGTCAATTCCCCTTGATCAAACTCTATCCTTACAGTGGAAGAAAGGGGAAACTAGGTATACCGACAGAGAATGGACAGCGGAAGAGGTTGCTGCCTTTGAGGATGGCATTTTTCTTCATGGTCCAGAACTCCGAGCGGTACGTGACGAAGTAGGCACGCGGACGGTTTCAGACGTCGTCCGATTTTACGGTCACTGGAAAAAGTACGTTTCCAAGTCTAGGGTGCTACTCTCTTTGCTCAGACTCCGTGTTAGCTCCAAGCTAAAGGAGGAGAATACACGCGTACGTGAGCGTGCCGCAGTTGTCAAAGAAGATGAGGGAGAGGAAATAGTCGTAGACGTGCCCATGTCTGATGATGAAGGATCTATCGATCGCGGACCGTCCAAGGCAAACGCCGGTTGTGGTGCTTGTCGAACACGTGAATCCGACACCTGGTGGCGAGCTCCAAAGGGACTTGCAACTGACATCCTTTGTGAAACCTGCGGCACGAACTGGAGGAAATATGCTGATTTGAATGTTCGGCCCATTCGCGAAGAGATCTTACCGCCAGGGAAGAGGAGTGCAGACAAACGTGAAGGCACGCCGTTGAGTGTTCCGAATGCGAAACGGCTCAGAGTATGTTTTTTTCATCGAGTGATTTTCGTTAGGCTGATTTTTCACGTTTGACAGACATCTTTGACGACTAATGGCACCCCTCCCCCCTTAACACCCGCTGCATCTCAATTACGCTGTCTGGCATGCCAGAAGAATGGGCCAATGGGTCGAGTCCTCAAGTGCAGTCAGTGTTATGTCCGAGTACATGCGGGTAAATACATTGCGGATTTGGGTTGATATCAAATACTTATTATATATCACTAAGGAGCATGTGGTGTCTCTGTGGACAAGAATGCCGTAGAATCATGGATATGTGATCTGTGCGACAACGAGAAAACACAAGAGGCATCTCTGGTGAGTAATTTTTCTTTTTTTTTTCTGGCATCTATCTTACTTTAGATATATAGAATACCGACTGTGTGCTCTGTCCATCGAGGAAATCAAAGATGTCAATGAAGGATATGGATTCATTTTTACGTGCTGCGAAACCCACGGAAGGCCAAGCCTGGGTCCATGTCCTGTGTGCCGTATTCTCCCCAGAGGTCACGTTTTCCGACGTTGCGCGTCTACGGTTGGTGGAAGGTATCAGCACCATCCCTCGTTCCCGTTGGTCAGCGGTACGTACTCTCCCCTCCAAATAGCCGTGGTATTCATTCTTATACGCTACAGCGGTGCACCATGTGCGGTGAAGCAGGCGGTGCTGTCATTCGATGTAGTGATTGCATTCGAGAATACCATATATCTTGTGCTTGGAGGAATGGTCACCGGTTTGGTTTCGAGATTCAACCTGCGAGTCGCCTTACCATCTTTCTTTGCCACTGCCACGCTAACACAACCGTACCTCCATCTAGGTTCGGAATCACCGTCGCGACACCGTCGCGACCACGTTCAAGGGCGAGACGGGCAACATGGCCCCGATCGTGTGTTGTCAAGAACACGACGCGAGCAAACGCGTGCTGCTTGACATGTGTGAGACGGACGAGACTGGCGAGGTAATATCTCCACACGTTTCTTTCTCCCCTTGGCATCGAAGACACGCTAACCATGTCTCCTTTTCTTTTTCGTGCCGCCTCGCCTCGCCCCCTTCGT
>JBBPNQ010000379.1:0-18758 GCA_038090975.1 Boletellus pseudochrysenteroides
TTTCTGTGGAAGAGTGTCAAAAATGGATAGAAAGCATGCCTAGAAGGGTTGAGGCAGTTATCAAGGCCAAAGGAGCTCATACCAAGTACTAGACAGTTGAATTTTTGTAAAGTCAAAAAACTGTCCGTATGACATGTCATTTTCAAATGGCTGCTATTCTATCAATTCTCATCCAAATCACTTGATTCTTGGACCAATAGAAAGCCAAGCGTATATACCTCATTCCATACACTTGTGGTTTAGGGCTATGGTTAGGGGTTATTGTGTTTAGTCATAACTAATGTAAAACATGCAAACATGCAGACAGTTTTTTGAGCCACTGTACCTGGTCTATCACCAAGTTCCTTTTGGTGAACCCCTTGTCATTCAGGTCCACTACTCTCACAACAGCTTCTCACTTGTTGTTGGCTGTGCCCTTGTTGCCTACATGCAAGTTCCTGTTCCACATCAGGAAGGTCCTGTTGCTGAATCACCCATTGCTCCTGAGACATCAGAATCTTCTGATCATCTTCCATTTGCTAAATCCACTTCCTTGGAGATAGCTGCTGATTGGGTTGCTCCTATTGATGAATCTGGTTGGGATAACAACTCCTGGTCCATACATAATCCAGATTGGCACCCCTTTGTCCCCAAAGAACCCCCTCTTGATCCAGAAGCCAATAGTTGGCCTTCTGAAGTTCTTCTCTTTGACACCCTTGGATTTCATGATTACATCTTTCATCCAGAATTTGCCAACCTCGCCACAGACTTCATTTCTGAGGATACTCTCACAAGGATCACTTCTCATGTCTTTAATGATCAACACCAAAGATACATCATTGCTCAAGAAGACAGGCTAAACTCCTTAGAAAGAGTCACTGGTAGAATTGCCTATCAGTAGGAATATGCCACTCTTGAAGAACAAAGAGATATTCTTCGCCACCGTCCTCATGGCATTTCTTTAGATCCTTATGAGATAGCCAAAAGAATTTATCAAAGAGATCAGTCTCACAGAGAATGAGCAACCACTCAATTCCCAGAGATTCCCGAGTGATTCTTTGCCAAACCCTTATCTACTATTACTGAAGAAGAAATCAATGCCCTTTAGTTTCCTTTCAATATGGCAGATCCATCTCCCTCTACTTTCTCTTCTTCTGCTTTTCTTGATCAACTTCTTGATGAAAAAGACCCCACACAATGTCTTTCTCTTATTGCTATGCAGTTTGGGTTTATGTCTGGTAACATAGGCAAGCTTACATCAGACCTTAATAAAGCAAATGCAGACTTAGAAGAAGCCAATGTGCAGATTCTAGCCACTGCTTTACCTGTTTCCTCCACCATGTCTACCAAAATCTTGAAGAAGATCAAAATCTTCATAGATCCTGGTAACTTCAATGGCAAAATCAAAAGTTCGATGAATGGTGGGAAAAGATCACTGTATGGCTTTCAGTCAATCAAGATTTCACCCTTCCTTGCTCTTATGATGCTGTTGTTGCCATACTCTCATGCATGACTGGTACTTGAGCTGGTACCTTTGCATCTGCCCACTTACAGCAAGGACATGACTATAAATGGACAACCTTGGAGAAAGATCTCTGAGAACATTTCTGTCCTGTTGCTAAACCTGATGGGGCATTATGAAAGCTGCAGAAGCTTAAACAGTCCAACAAAGTCCAAGTCTTTGACTTTGTTGAAGAATTCAAGAAGCTTTACAAAGAAGCTGCTATTGAAGATTCTCACACTGCCTATATCCTTGAAGGCAACATTCTTCCCGAGATCCAAAATGAGATCATTTGCCATGGAGAGCATACTCATGACCTTCAACCATATCTTGATTCTGTACTTGAAGTAGGACAAATCTTTGAAACACAGTGCTTCCTGAATAAGCCTTCCACTTTCATTCCTTTCAAACTATCTCCTTACTGACATCGCTCACACTGTGACCCTAACACCATGGATGTTGATGCTATCTCTAAGAAACTGTCATCCTCTTGTAAATGTCCACTGGCTGGATGTTACAACTGTGGTTCCTCTGGTCACATTGCCAAGAACTGCACTAAACCATCCACACAATGCTGTGAGTGTCACTGGTCTCATGGTGATCACAAACCTTCTTGTTCCTGTTTCTGTCAAAAAATCAGATCTCTTGATGAACTTAGTTCAGACTCTGCTGATGATGGTGGAGCTTGCTATGTTTAGGGAATGGTTTATACAGTGACTTACAAAATTGTCCCAATGTTTTGTACTTTTTGATTGTGTGTTGAATAACTCCTGACCACAAACAAATACAAACAAAATGTTGGTGTATCTATGGAAGTATTTAGTCAGGGCTAGACAACAGTAAATGAATTATATAATATGGATCTGAAACCATGGAGATATATGCAATTCAAAACTGGTACTCATTGGGACAATTATGTGAGTGTCATTTGGGTATATCAGAATCTGATGCTCCACTATTTCTATAGAAACCAATTACCTACAGATTGTTACCATGGTGATCTTATCTATCATGGGGCCTATAGTCAAGCTATTTTACCAAGATCAATCTTCTCAATGTTATGATCACTACCAAAGAGCCCCTATTTTTCCTACATTTTCTACGCTAAGTCTACACTCCCAAGACATGTCGTTTGACTTGTCACTCCACGCTCTTTTTCGTGTCATGTGACTTATCACATGACGCATCATGTGACCTATGTCCAGACCTTCGTCACATGACTCAGTCTAGACTATGACATCATTATGACATCATACCTCATGATATGCCTCATGCTATTAATCTCTGTGCTGTGCATGGCTATGCCACTGCCTTTGCCTCATGTATCATCCCATGACTCACCTCATGTCTCCTCATGCCCTATGCCCTTGCTTCTTATGCCGCATGCCTTTCATCTCCGTCCGTCACATGCTCTATTCTTACTCATAGTCGCTTACTGTACATGTGCTCCTGTCAGACTCTTACCATACGTAGTAGTTGTACTCACATGCACTGCTTGGTCCGTGCACTATCCTGTAGAGTATATAAAGGGGACCACCTGCGCCTTACAGCTGCAGTCTTGTCCTCTTGGAGAGCCCATGTAAGCGACCGCTAGATCCTATACAGGACTAGGGCCACCGACGAAGAGACTTGTGAGGGAAGTGGGCAAGAGTACTAGCGGGAATTCCCACAAGAACTTGACTAGAGTTCTTGGGGTGATGGGATTCATGTTTATATACTCGTACAATGTTTGTAACTATTGACTACATGGTCCGTGCGCGTGTGGGCTAGAACGTTCTAGACTACAGTGGAGATTAATGGGGCTATGTGTGGCTATGTTAGAAATGGAAGAGAAGGAATGGGAATTAAAAGAGTGAGGCGTGATGTCATAGTGACATCATAGGCCTAGACCAGGTCATGTGATTGGTCACGTGCTAGTCGTCGAAGGAGAGTTCTAAGTCCAAAGATAAGATAGTTGTAGCGATAGGATGTCCGCGAAGGTTACGATAGGGGCTGAAGGTGCGTTCGTAACAGCCCACCAGAGCAATCCATGACCCTTGACTCCTACTACTGTCTTAGCACCAGCTTAAGCTATTCGGTTAGCTTTGGTTGTTTCACTCAAAACTCCACAATCCTACAATACACTCTATCTTCTCTGCTCAGAAGGAAAACATTCTCTTTCTTGCCTCCAATGGGCTTTCTATTCACCAGATTGCCTCCAGAGCTGGTGTTGGCAGATCTACTGCATCTAGGATACTCCAGGACATCCCTCCTGCTTGATTGGTCCCTTCTTCTGGACACCCTTCAAAGCTTTCTACTCACTCTCGGAAGTCCATAATCACTCAAATCACTATTGGAAAGGCTTCTAATGCTGTTCAAGCCACCAAACACATCATTGCCATCATCTTCAATCCAGTCTCTTCAGAAACAGTCAGAAGACTTCTTAGGAAGAACTCTTTCAAGGCTGTAGCAAAGAAGAAAAGCCATCACTTAGTACAATACACAGGAAGAAGTGCTTGGACTTTGCTTTGAAGTACAAGGAGTGGACTGTAAAGGACTGAATGAGGGTAATCTGGTCAGATGAGACTAAAACCAACAGAATTGCATCAGATGGAAGGCAGTGGGTGTGGAAAAAGGCTGGTGAGGGATTGATTGAGAGGGAGGTCCGGGGCGCGGTCAAGTTTGGTGGAGGAAACATCATGGTATGGGGCTGTGTGGGTTGAGAGGGTGTTGTTATGATTGCTACCAAAGAGCCCCTATTTTTCCTACATTTTCTATGCTAAGTCTATGCTCCCTAGACTTGTCACTCCTCGCTCTTTTTCATGTCACGTGACTTATCACATGATGCATCACATGACCTATGTCCAGACCCTCATCACATGACTCAGTCTAGACCATGACATCATTACGACTTCATACCTCATGGTACGCCTCATGTTATTAATCTCCATGCTGTGCATGGCTATGCCACTGCCTTTGCCTCATGTATCATCTCATGACTCGCCTCATGTCTCCTCATGCCCTATACCCTTGCTTCTTATGCTGCATGCCTTTCATCTCTGTCTGTCACATGCTGTATTCTTACTCATAGTCGCTTACTGTACATGCGCTCCCTTTGAACTCTTACCTTACATAGTAGTTGTACTCACACGCACTGCTTGGTCCGTGCGCCATCCTGTAGAGTATATAAAGGGGACCGCCTGCGTCTTATAGCTGCAGTCTTGTCCTCTTGGAGAGCCCACCAGAGCAATCCACGACTCCTGACTCGCTACTACTGTCTTAGCCATGACTTCAGCTATTTGGTTAGCTTTGGTTGTTTCAGGTGTGGGGAGACTTGCAGAGATTGAGGGGAAGATGAATGCTGAGCAGTATGTGGACATTTTGGAGAACAACTTGCTGCCCAGCATGAAGGAAAGTGAAATTTCTCTAGAGGACCTTATCTTTCAACAGGACAATGATCCCAAGCACACCTTTAAAAGGACCAAGGAATGGATGGAAGACAACAGTATTACTCTTCTGAACTGGCCTCCACAGTCTCCAGACCCCAATCCTATTGAACATCTCTAGTATCACATCAAAAGAGAACTTTGCCAGTATCCAAGACAGGCCAAGGGTATTTGGGAGATATGAGACAGAGTTGCAGAGGTGTGGAGAGGGATAGAGTCACAAGTGTGTCAGTGAGACAACCAGAGCCCACCAAGCAATGGCAGTTGTACTAGGGTCTTGTCCTTGGTTACCAACCAATGCTAACTGGACTAGCACCAACCAACAAGGAACAATAGTAATGAGTAATATGGAATTGGAAAGGTATGCCACTAGGTCCTAGGGTTGTAGACAGTGGGGACTCTCCAAGTGGATAAAACTAAAGGGAGATGGGCAAATACATGAGCCCTTATATACTCTGGGGATATGTGCATAGACCAAGCAATGCATGGGAGAGACTATACTACATATGTAAGAGTCTGATGGGATTGCATGTACAGTAAGCATATATGACCATAAGGCAGTGCATACCAGTGCACATGAGGCAAGGGCATAGGGCATGATGAGCCATGAGGTGAGACATGTAATGATGGATGAGGTAAAGGCAATGCATAAGGCTGTACCTGTCAGTGGAGATGAAAGGCATGAGGCTAGCATGAGGTATTCATGAGGTATGACATCACTATGATATCATGGTCTAGATCTAGTCATGTGAGGGCATCTAGGCAAGTGTCACATGATGTGTCAGGTGATATATCATGTGACTCAAGAACAAGCGAGGATTGACTATGGCTTTAGAGCCTTGTAGAGCCAGTACAAGTATTGGATAAATCAGGATAAATCCAGGGAAATTCCAGGTAGTGTTTGCCACTGTTGTCCACTGTTTAGACCTGTTTGTTTGTGACTGTAACAGTCAGGAGTTGATTTAAAGTATGTCTAGAAGGATTGGAGCAGTGATCAAGGCCAAGGGGGGTCATACCAAGTACTAAAACCACATTTACTATGTTTTTGAAGCACACTCATATAATTGTCCCAATGAGTGAAAGTTTTAAATTGCATATATCTCCATGATTTCTGATCCATAATACATAATTCAGTTACTGTTGTCTAGCCCTGAGTAAATACTTCCATAGATACACCAGCACTTTGTTTGTATTTGTTTGTGATCAGGAGTTATTCAACACACAATTAAAAAGTACAAAACATTGGGACGATTTTGTGAGTCACTGTAACATGAAAGAAGCCAAACAGGCTCTCCAAAAACATGGATCCTCTTCTTCTTCTTCTGCTTTAGTTCCTTCCAATAAGAGAAAGGCCAAAGCGACTTGAATTATCTGGGTATTCAAGTTGCCAATGCTTCATCTTGTTCCCTTTCTAGTGATTTCTCTTCAAACCTAAATTATAGCCAAACAGGGTCTTCTGTTGAACAGAAGCTTGGCCAGGGCTTAGTTCTGGTGCTTGATTCTGTTCATATCCCTTCCTCTATTGCTTCCATAGGAATCCCAGAACATGTTTGGATTAGATCCATTCATACTTGTGAAATAGTTTTCTCTATTGCTATTGCCCCCACTTGCCACCACAATTACTTTATTAAAGTCTTAGCACTTCTTGATAGTGGAGCCAATACTATATTTATTGATCAAACCTTTGCAACCAAGAATAAACTTCCTCTTATAGCCTTAGCTAAACCATTTCCAGTTTACAATGCTGATGGTACTACCAACTCTGCTGGTTCTATCATGCATCAAGCCAAAGTTATTCTTGACTACAAAGGACATCATGAACATACAATCACTGAAGTCACTGATCTTGGAAAGAATCAGTTAATACTTGGTTATACAGGGCTCACAAACCATAATCCAGAGATAGACTGGTCCATTGGGAAAGTCCACATGACTAGATGTTCCTGGTTATGTAATTCTCTTTGTGGCAAACCTGCATTCGCCCACCAGATTGAATCTGATGAACATGATGCTTTACATCATTATCACCAAATAAAGACAGCCATGACTACTCCATCTCAAGTTGATTCTAAACCCAAGGATCTCATTCCTAGAGAATACCACAAATATCTAAAGGCCTTCTCAAAGAAAGAATCTGAATGTACACCTGTTAAGAAACCATGGGATCATGCAATTGATCTTAGAGATACCTTTATTCCAAAGAAAGGTCGCTTAATACTGTTGTCCACCAATGAACAGAAAGATGTTTCTGATTTTGTTGATGACCAATTAAAGAAAGGTTATATTCACCCTTCTAAATCTGAACAAACATCTTCTGTATTCTTTGTCCCAAAGAAAGATGGTCATAAATGAATGGTACAAGATTATTACTATCTTAATGAACACATGGTTAAGAACAACTATCCTCTCCCTTTGATCTCACAGCTTGTAGACAAGCTCAAAGGTTCAAAATGGTTTACCAAGATAGATCTTTGCTGGGGATATAATAATATCCACATCAAAGAAGGTGATGAATGGAAAGCTGCCTTTGTCTGCCACCAAGGTTCTTTTGAACTTACGGTCATGTTCTTTGGTCTTTGCAATTCCCCTGCCACCTTTCAAACCATGATGAACAAAATCTTTGCCAATATGGATTCAGTTGTTATCATCTACATTGATGACATCATGATTTTTACAAAATTGCCTGATCTCAAAGATCATGACAAGATAGTCAAAGAAGTCCTCTGTCATCTTGAAGAAAATGACTTATTTGCAAAACCCAAAAAATGCACCTTCCATATTCAAGAAGTAGAATTCCTTGGCATGATTGTATCTTCTGATGGGATTAAGATGGATAATTTGAAGGTCAAAGCCATCCAAAATTGGCCTGCTCCTACAAATGTCAAAGGCGTTAGATCTTCTCTTGGTCTCACAAATTTCTACTGAAGATTCATCAAGGACTACACTCAGATAGCTTGTCCCTTGACAGATCTTACAAAAAACAACATCCCTTTCACATGGTCTGACAGACAACAGAACACCTTCTCTGACTTAAAGAATTGTTTCACCACTGCCCCTATTCTTGCCTACCCTGACATTGATCATCACTTCCATCTTGAAATGGATGCTTCTGACTTTGCCACTGGCACAGTGTTGTCTATTGAACAAGATGACAAATGGCATCCTGTTGCCTTTTTGTCCCACTCTATGACTCCAGAAGAACACAACCACCCCATTACTGACAAAGAATTGCTCTCTGTCATCTAAAGTCTAGAACAATGGTGTCATTATCCAGAAGGTACTTACCATGAATTTGAAATCTGGAATGATCATGCAAACCTTCAATGGTTTATGAAACAACAAGATCTAAACTGTTGTCAAGCCCAATGGGCACAATACTTGACTCATTTCAATTTCAATTGGGTTCACAAACCTGGTACTTCTATGGGTAAAGCCAATGCCCTCTCTTGCTGTGAAGATCATGCAGTTGGAATGGAAACCAATAACAAACAAGTTCTCATAATTTCCCCCATGCAGATTGCAACGCTGGAAAAAGTTCTTATTTCCACCAATTTTGACATCTTACTGTTATGATCACTACCCGAAAGCCCCTATTTTTCCTACATTTCTACACTAAGTCTACACTCACAAGACATGTCACTTGACTTGTCACTCCACACTCTTTTTTGTGTCACGTGACTTATCACATGACGCATCATGTGACCTATGTCCAGACCCTCATCACATGACTCAGTCTAGACCATGACATCATTACAACGTCATACCTCATGGCAAGCCTCATGCTATTAATCTCCATACTGTGCATGGCTATGCCACTGTGTTACAATTCTTTTCCTACATCGCGGTATTCTTCTTCTTTCCATCCTTCGTGCTCAATGTTCTCCATTTCTGTTGATCTTCAATTATATCTATCATCATTTCCTTGTTATCACTAGCAGTCTGCAAGCAGACATTGTCCCACTTTAATCCTTTTTGTCATCCTTGCTTAGTCTCTTCCGATCCCTTCACTTCGGACAGCATCCTCCTTAGTAATGTCTATCGTCATTACTTAGTCATCCTATTCCATCACTTTCCATAGGATTCTATGCTTACATGTCCTCTGGTATATATCCTAGCTGCCCATGTACATTAGTACTCATTTTTGATCTACACAATTCCAGCATATTCTCAAGTCACTCCCAGTATTTCCTAAAGGAAGATCACTTCGTCCCTCACAGTCCCTTCGTGTGGGAATCCATTAGAACCCTAGGTCCGTCATCGTCATTAAGTTTCTTAGTTCTGTTAGTCGAGTTGAGTTGAACCTCTTCGTGAGTGTCCTCCTCAGCTAACGCTAGGTCCTCCACTCGAAGTACGCTCTTCGCGTATCACACTGCCTCTACCTCATGCATCACCTCATGACTTGCCTCATGTCTCCTCATTCCCTATGCCCTTGCTTCCTATGCCACATGCCTTTCATCTCCATCCATCACATGCTGTATTCTTACTCATAGCTGCTTACTGTATATGTGCTCCCTTTGGACTCCTATACATAGTAGTTGTACTCACATGCACTGCTTGGTCTGTGCACTATCCTGTAGAATATATAAAGGGGGACAACTGCGCCTTACAGCTGCAGTCTTGTCCTCTTGGAGAGCACACCAGAGCACTTCCTTGACTCCTTGACTCAAATACTACTGTCTTAGGCAGCTAGAGCTAGTCCAGTTAGCTTTGGTTGCTTCACTTATGTGATAAGATTCATCTTGCCACATCCAAACTTATGGAATCAGATGTCTCATGCCTTAAAGAACTTCATGGCATTGAATCTGCTGATGATCTCCTACTTCATGACTCCACTGGAAAGATCTATATTCCTGATGATTGAGATCTCAGAATGGAACTTTTATGTCTCCATCATGATACTCCTGTCGCTGGTCATCCTGGTTTCAATAGAACCCTAGATCTTCTCCAATGATCTTACATGTGGCCTGGCATGTCTACATTTACAAAAGATTACATGTCCCACTGTGATTGTTGCCAACACTTCAAAGGATCTAATCAAGCTTCTTCTGGAAAGCTTCTCCTGCTTTCTATTTCCGAAGCTCTGTGGATAGAAATCTCTGTGGACTTTACTATAGACCTCCTGCTTTCCAATAGCTTTGATTCTATTCTTGTTGTTGTTGATTGCTTCTCAAAAGAAGTCAAATTCATCCCCTGCAACAAAACAGCCATCACTATGGACACTGCTCGTCTATTCTTATCCAATGTTTGGAAAATACACAGGTTACCTCAGAGTATTGTCTCTGATAGAGGTCTACAATTTGCTTTGCAAGTAATGCAAGAATTATGCAAACAACTTGGTATTCATTCAAAAATGTTAATAGTGTTTCATCCACAAACAGATGGACAAACAGAACACATGAATCAAGATCTTCAATAGTATCTTTGTCTCTTCACATCAGAACAACAGACCCAATGGGTAGATTGGTTATCTATTGCACAATTCTCCTATAGCAGTAAGAAACAAGCCTCGACTCAAAAGTCACCTTTTGAAATCACATGGTCTTACATACCTTGCATGGGTTTTGAACCTCATAGTTCTAAAGCACCCTCTGCTGATCAATTTGCACTTGATATGCAGAAAACCCTTGCGCAAACAAAAGAATCTCATGCTAAAACTCAGGCTCATATGAAAGCTCAAGCAGATAAACATCACTCTGCTTCTCTGGACTATTCCATTGGAAATAAAGTTTGGCTTTCTACAAATAACCTTCGCTTAACTCGAGCCTCCCACAAGTTATCAGAAAGATGGCTTGGACTGTATGAAATCACTCAGCTTGTTGGAGATAGTGCAGTTAAACTCTGTCTCCCACACTCTATGTGCATCCATCTTATTGTCAACATTTTCAGAGTTTGTCCTTACAACGAATGTCTTGACGGTCAACCTAGTTTCTGTCCTGGACCTGTAAATGTTACTGAGGACCATGATGTTAAATATGAAGTTGACTACATAGTCAATTCTCATTTCAAATGACATTGTCTTGAATACCTTGTGCATTGGAAAGGATATACTGATGAAGACTGCACTTGGGAACCTCTTAGCAATCTTACTGGCTCTTCTCTCGCTATTAAAGATTTTTATTGCCTTCATCCATCTGTACCGTGCCGTATTCATCTTGCACAAGCAGACTTTCTTGCCTCTTTCACTGACTTTGGTCAGCTGATCATTGAGTCACCTCCTCACAAACAACCCTTTAATTGCCTGGAAGTCAATCTTTAGGAGGGGGGTAATGTTACAATCACTATCCAAAAACCCCTATTTTTCCCTGCATTCTTAAAGCCCAGATGACACTCACAAGACATGTCACTTGACTTGTCACTCCACACTCTTTTTCATGTCACATGACTTATGTCCAGATTCTCATCACATGATTCAGTCTAGACCATGACATCATTACAATGTCACACCTCTTGGTAAGCCTCATGCTATTCATCTCCATGCTGTGCATGGCTATGCCACTGCCTTTGCCTCATGCTTCACCTCATGACTCGCCCCATGTCTCCTCATGCCCTATGCTCTTGCTTCTTGCTTCTTATGCCACATGCCTTTCATTTCTGTCTGTCACATGCTCTATCCTTACTCATGGTCACTTACTGTACATGTGCTCCCTTCAGACTCTTACTATATGTAATAGTTGTACTCACACACACTGCTCGGTCCATGTGCTATCCTGTAGAGTATATAAAGGGGACCAGCTGTACCTTACGGCTGCAGTCTTGTCCTCTTGGAGAGCCCACCAAAGCCCTTCCAGACCCTTGACTCAATACTATTGTCTCTAGCTCAGCTAGTGCTAGTCCGGTTAGCATTGGTTGTTTCATAAGTGAAATGGGAATCCAACCAGACCCTGAATATTTTTCTGTAGGGGACTGATTTTGGGAGACAACCTGAATGTGAAGGGACAAAGGAATAAACCTCAGGTGGGAATACTCACCTGGATGATGAACAAGACTAGTAAGATCAAGAGATAGATGTTGGATCTCTGAGGGACTCAGGTTGAACAAATAGAGAGATAACTCATTAGATTAGATGAATACATAACAGTATTGTTTGTATCTATGTACGAAAGTGACCATAGATAGAAACATTCTAGAATGTTAAGTAAGAGTTCTAAATAACTAACCAATAGCATATAGAACTCTAGGTATGGTGTGCTATGACATCATAAGTCTAGATCATTACTAACATGAATAGTGTCAGCCAAAAGTCTAGACTAAAGGTCTGGATTGGATAAGATAAAATAATACCAAGAAATATCTGATCCAATAGGGGCTAATATAGATGTGATATCTATATTCTCAACAACTGATGGTTTCAATTCAGTTGTGAGAAGAAGGGAAGCTTACTAGTAGTGGTGGTAGACAGTAATGATACTCTAGTAATTTGCTGTCTTTGTCTTCTCAAAGCCCTGACTAGATCCTTAGGCTGGATAAAGTCTGATCTTATCAATATGGTATGGATATTGACAGTCTGGAAAAGCTAACTGTTGCATGCTGATAAATCATGCATAGGTATTTCCTGTGCTGGAAGCCTTGAAGAACTTGATGACTGATATGTCTATTTTTCTCTTTTTTGCTTTAGTGCAAAATATGCTCTGATGGATTCAAGCTTAGCCCTAGTGGGTGGTAGTCTTCTTCTTTCTTCAGAGTCTAAGAGAAAGTGATCAGTTGATGATGGCACATGTAAATGAAAAGAAATGCACACCTGAGAATTGAATCTGTATATCTATATTGCCTTGGATACAACTCAGAAGTGCTGCTGTGAACAGAAAAGTAGAAACTCACTACCATTTTCATTTTCACTTTCCTTTTCCTCTTCCTTTTCCTCTTTGTCTTTCTCTTCCAGTTCTTCAGCCTTTTCCCCATCACTAAGGTTCAAGTATGCAAATGCATCTTGTAATTCATCAAAGTTATTTGAAATTGTGAATTTTTGAAAGGCTTGTTCAATGAATTGCAGGGAGGGTACCAAGGAGTGGGTTAGCTCTAGTATTTCCAGTGCTTCTGGTTTCTCTGACACTTGTAACCCTTCTGGCACCTTCAACAATGGAACTTCAGGTGCTTGTGCTTCTAATGATTTCAGTACTTGTGCTTCTGATGCTTCTGGTATTTGTGCTTCCAATGCTTTCAGTACTTGTGCTTCCAATGCTTCTGGCACTGGTGCTTTTGGCAATTCCAGTACTTGTGCTTCCGATGCTTCCAGTACTCATGCCTCTGATGCTTCTGGTACTGGTGCTTCCAACAATTCTGGTACTTGTGCTTCTGAAACCTCCAGAGTCTCCCATCCTTCTGATCCATTTAGCCCTGGTGACACTTGCATCATTACATTTAAATCCTGTTGGTAGTACAATTTTAGAAACTTATGCATTCAGCATCAATGGAATATTCTATTATTGACTTTCTTGTCTCATAACTTGACCTTGTACTTGGTTGGTCACATTGCTTCAATGTACACTGAGAGCATGCCTAAACACCTTAATGTCTAAATTCAATGCAGTAAAATATACAGAGTACTCACAGAATTTTGCACACTCACCAATTCTAATCTCCTCTCTTTTGAGCATCTTTCAGACCTGGCTTGGAGAACTTTTGGAAGCCTAGGATTCCTTGCCAGAAACTATCTTTGGCTTCAACATGTGCTCTTTGCATTTTTTCTGCTTTGTCCCACCTGCTTATATTTTGCTTCTGTGAAAGACTCAGCCTGTGGAGAGTCATGCTAAGCTGTATCCTGCTGTGAGGACTGCCCTATCTAAGGAATGAAAGTCAATGTTTAGTGACTATGAATAGTAAATAGTAAATGGGATAAGACTAACTTTTGGCTGTGTGACAGATGAAGGTGCTTCTGACCTCACTGATTTAGGGGACTTTGGAAGCTGTGGTCTTTAAGCCAGAAAGGCATTGTACTTGGGAACCTCATTGTCAGATGAAGAATTGTTGGATTGTTGGATGAGGGATTCATAATGAAAAGGCTCAATTCAGAGTGAGGTAGTGAGTTTCTGGGATAGAGATGTTGAGTTTGAAGGTTGTGGACATGTGCTGGAATTGCATTTTTGGGAATCTTTGTAAGAAAAGGGGATTTTCTAAAAAGAGATATTGCTTTATTGGGTTATTGATGTGCTGTGATGTGGGTCCATGCTTACCATATTGAAGGTACTTTCCCCTGCCATAGAGAAAGCACCACTCACCAATATACCAGCTTTGCTTCCTCAGATTGAACTTAAATGCCAGGAAGGTGAAGAAGTCAGCAGATACAATCACTCAGAGGGTCAACTTCATCAAACAATCCATTCAGTCAGAAGTACTGGAAAACATGTTCATTGTCATTAATACCCATTTAGAGGGGAAGAGTGGGAGACTGCAATGGGCAGGCAGGGCAAGAAACTCAGAACCCAGCCTAATCTCTGAGATTGTGCAAATGTTTGTCAGCCAGTGGCTTCCAGAGAAGATGAAGATGGTGGCAGAGCAGGTTCATCAAAGTAGCAAGCCTGGCCTTGTGATGAAATAGTACAATGATGCACTGTTTTTGAGGGGTTGATGGAGGAGGTTACTCCTTGCCACCTGTGTGCCAATTATGCACCTGAAGGATGCATTCAGGAATGTCAGGAGTCTTGTCAAAAGGGGTGTGGCCAGAATTTGGGCAGGAATGGACATTAATTATGGAACCAGTGATGTGTTCAACTTTTTGCTAGGATTTGCTTGGTGGTTCACCCTTCCAATACAAGTGAAAAATGTCCTCAGCCAAGTGATCAAGCAGATAGGCATGGACAAGACCACTAGGATCTGGGAGATGATTATCTCCATCACAGGGCACAACCTCTACCTGCTGGAGGTGAACAGCATGGTCACATTATTCAAGGAGTGTGGACCAAACATGATTTTGGCTAGGAAGATTGCCTGGCATGTGTCCCTGATGTGGCCTTAGGGGGTCAAGTTCCATGCCTGTATGATACCCTACTACAATCACACTCCACTCAACTTGTAAGTGACCACTAGATCCTGTACAGAACTAGGGCCACCAATGTCAAACTTGTGAGGGAACTGAGTGAAGAAGACTAGTGGGAAATCCCACAAGAACTTGACTAGAGTTCTTGGGGTGATGAGATTCAAATATATACACACACTCTACAGGTGTTTGTATCTATTGACTACATGGTCTGTGCACATACAGGCTAGAATGTTCTAGACTATGGCAGAGATTAATGAGGCTGCTCATTATATAATGAAATGGAAGAGAAGAGACAGAGATTAAAGAAATGAGGTGTGATGTCATGATGACATCATTGGGCCTGGATGTGGTCATGTGATTGGTTGTGTGAGGGATCAGCAGATGTGCTAGGCACAGTCGATGCATCCTTTGAGTTGATTGGTTCAGGCTTAAAAGACATGCTAGGCATGATCATGTGGCTTGAGCATAAAACGAGTACTCCTGTGAAGGTTATGATAGGGGCTAGAAGTGCATTCATAACACAACTTCTATGTGCTACAATGTTTGCATGGAGTGCAGGGCATGTGGGTGAAAGTCCACCTGTGTGAAGGAGTGACACTGGAAGCACCCTGCCCAAGGTGATCTGGTACAGCTATCTACCCTCTGAAGTGCTTCAGAACATGTTCATCAAGGTGACTAGAGACAAGATGAGGGAAAGTGGCCAGGTATAGGACAAGCAGAGGAAACATAGATAGATAGGTTGAGTCTCCTGTACCATATACCATCATGGACTATGCAACCCTGGATGCCTTGGAATTCCTTTGGATTTGATGCTGAACAGAAACACACAGAGATGGGGGGCAGGTTGCAATGCCTATCACTTGCCTTCCCCTTTTTCATTGGGCCCTGTCATTTCACTTCCCACCTTTGCATGATGGGCTTCACCATACTCTCCTTGAACTCCTATAAACCAGCATGTAATGGCCCTGTGCCCAGGGGCTTCATTTTCCCATATTTGTTGTCTTATTGCACTCATCAGTAAGTGTTTTAGTGCATTGCCAATCTTCATCTGTGCAGGAGAGAGAATCCTCACATTCACAACCTAGGAAATATGCATGCCATCTAACAAGAATTGGCTGTATATGGATATAAAGTGACTCACAAAATTGTCCCAATGTTTTGTACTTTTGATCGTGTGTTGAATAACTCCTTACCACAAATACATATGAACAAACTGCTAGTGTGTTGATGGAAGCATTGACTCAGGGCTAGACAGCAGTAAACGAATTATGAAATATGGATCAGAAATCACGGAGATATATGCAATTCAAAATTAACACTCATTGGGACAATTATGTGAGTGTGCTTCAAAAACATAGTAAATATAATTTTGGGACCTGGTAAGACCCCCCTCGGCCTTGATCACTGCTCCAATCCTTCTAGGCATACTTTCAGTCAACTCCTGACATACTTTTGGCTCTATCCCTCCCCATACCACCACAACCCTATCCTATATCTCCCAAACACCCTTGGCCTGTGTTGAATGCTGGCAAAGCTCTCTTTGTGTATGATGCCAGAGGTGTTCAATAGGATTGAGATCTGGAGACTGTGGAGGCTGGTTCAGATGAGTGATATTGTTCTCTTTCATCCATTCCTTAGCCCCTTTAGAGGTATGCTTGAGATCATTGTCCTGTTGAAAGATAAGGTCCTTTAGACAAATTTCACTTTCCTTCATGCTAGGCAGCAAGTTGTTCTCCAAAATGTCCACAAACTGCTTAGCATTCATCTTTCCCATGATCTCTGCAAGTCTCTCCACACTCTCCCAATTCATACAGCTCCATATCATGATGTTTCCTCTACCAAACTTAACTGTGCCCTGGACCTCCCTCTTAATCAACCCTTCACCAGCCTTTTTCCACACCCACTACCTCCCATCTGATGCATTTTAATCAGAATATCCTTTTTCAGTCCTCTATAGTCCACTCCTTGTACTTCAAAGCAATATCTAAGCACTTCTTCCTATAGACAGTACCAAGCAACAGCTTCTTCCTCTTCACTACAGCTTTGAAAGAGTTCTTCCTAAGGATTTTTCTGACTGTTTCTCAGGAGACTGGGTTAGAGATGTTGTTGTTGATGTGTTTAGTGGCTTGAGCAAAAGCCTTACTGGAAGTGATTTGGGTAATGATAGACTGCTGAGAGCAAGTAGAAAGCCTTGAAGAATGTCCAGAAAAAAAGATGAATCTATTAGAAAGGATGTTCTAAAGCATCCTGGATGTAGTAGATCTGCCAACACCGGCTCTGGAGGATAGAAAGTCTATTGAAGGTAAGAGAGTGAATGTTTTCCTTCTAAGCAGAGAGAATGGGGTGCATTATAGAATTGTGAAGTTTTAAGAAGGTTGATCTTGATTAAATAGCTTGGCTATAGGTCCTATGATAGATAGCCTCACCATAGCAATAATCAGTTGGTAATTGGTTGCTATAGAAATAGTGAAGCATTAGATTTTGATATATCTAAATGACACTCACATAATTGTCCCAACGAGTACCAGTTTTGAATTGCATATATCTCCATGATTTCTGATCCATATTTCATATTTCATTTACTGCTGTCTAGCCCTGAGCCAATGCTTCCATCAATTCACTAGCACTTTGTTTATATGTGATTGTGGTAAGGAGTTATTCAACACACAATCAAAGTACAAAACATTGGAATAATTTGTGAGTCACTGTATATGCTCATGGATGTGTTTTGGCTATACCAGGAAGTGAGGACATGTGTGTCTCACAATGGGTGGTGAAAATTGTATTGCTTATTACATGTAACTTGCCTATCCTCTATTGATACCATTGGTCCCTACTTACTGCGCCAAAGGTAGAGACCAATGAAGACACCATTGGTATACACTACCATGCAAGAGATGTGTTGAGGGATGGAGAGACCCAGTGGTTCTTTGCAGTAAAGCCATGTCACATATTGGCATCCATCAAGCTACTTGCACACATAAAGATCACCAAGGTCAACAACCCTGTTTGGCTCACCAGGGTCCTATATGAAGTTCCTATGACTCCTGATGTCCAAGGGTGGAATTGTGTGCATTAAGTAAAGAATGCTCTAGAGAGACTGGAAGAAGACAGCAAGGTATTGGGACAGAATTTTGTGCTTGAATGGCAGATGGTCAAAAATGCCACGATGGAATTTATGCAACATGTAGGCTAGCTTCACAGGTCAGCTCAGGCAGGTGTAGTTGACATCAACCCATTTGCCAAGCTGATACTGAACCTTCTCAGTGGAAAGGAGTTCCTATGGTCTGCTCATTCTGATACCTGTATACCATGCCAAAAATATACACTTGAAAGCATCACACTAATCTCTAGTGAAAGTAAAGGTCATGAGTCCTCTTTTCTGACACCCTAGGACGGTGTTTGGTAATAAATTCATGTCTTGTTTGAAGCTTTGAACACAATACTCTAAGTATATTCAGATTATGGTATATCTAATTATAGTATACAGTGGCTCAAAAAACTATCCATATGTTTGTATACTTTGCACTAAATGCAATATACTGAATATTCCCTTGTCCTAGCTCTATACTATGAGTATACAAAATAAAATACTTACCCTTGGCTATCTATAGGCCAAGGAATCCACAGATATGGATACCTTCTGATAGAATGGCAGTCATTTCAAAATAATAACTTATACAGTGGCTCAAAAAACTGTCCGCATGTTTGCATGTTTTACATTAGTTATGACTAAACACAATAACCCCTAATCCTAGCCCTAAACCACAAGTGTATGGAATGAAGTATGTACGCTTGGCTTTCTATTAGTTCAAGAATCAAGCAATTTGGATGAGAATCGATAGAATAGCAGCCATTTGAAAATGATATGTCATAT
>JBBPNQ010000380.1:0-18663 GCA_038090975.1 Boletellus pseudochrysenteroides
TTGACCATGCCACTACCGGGGCCGGTGCTGGGGCCCGCAGTAGCACCGTGGAGTTCACCAGCGTCATCGACCTTCCAAGCAAGTTGAGTTCGCACGCTTATCCGTCCTGTGTGCGGACCAGAGGGGATGTTACCTACACCGAAACGCGTACACCAGCGTGAAGTTTGAACGTGCCGAGTGCTAGTGGGTGAAGGTTCGATTTTAATCCCATCCGACCCTGAATGGGGTGTTGCATTCAGGAGGGCCATCGAGGTGCGATTAGCATGTGTAACTTGGGTTGCTAACACGCGCTTGGACGTCACCTGGTACATACTTTGCAAACTCTACTGTATACTTGCATCGCGTACATATCATGCGAACCCCATCGATAATACAATATGACTAGGCCCCAAGTTCCTAGTCCACGTCAAGCGATATGGGTTTACAAACGCGTCCTTTGGAGCAGCGTGAGCAGTGACGACCATCCTCAGGCTTCCTCTATATCCGCAGGTTCCATTTTTACCCACAAACCACCCTATGAAGGAGTCGATCTGTTCAGCAAATTGCGTACGCGAACCAAGCTTAAGTCCATACCTTGGCAAACAACGTCAAGTGGCTTTTGGGATAAAACCGCTCAATCGCCTGCCGACCCTCCCCACGTGCCCACGCAGCCGGAGGGCGGTACGCAGGGTCCTGCGACTCGGGTGAGAGTGCAATGGACGTAAAGTGTTGCAACAACCGAATCAACATGAACGACATCTCGTTGTACGCAAACTGCAATACCAGAGTCACTATGGAAGATCCCAACATGGACGATCATCAAAAGGATAACCTACCTGTTGGCCCAGACAGATGCGCGGACCGGCATTGAACGGAAGGAATATGAAGGGGTTGGGGATGAGGTATTTGCGGAGACGACCGTCGAGAAATCGGTCGGGGTCGAATTCGAGCGCGTCAGAGCCCCAGAGGTCCGTCCTCCGCTGCATCAATAGGACCGAATAAGTGATCCTAGAAAAATCATGGGTCACATGAGTGATGCGAAGTATGAAAGGGCTTACGCCGTTCCGGCGGGTACAAAAAACGGCTTCGCGTCCGGGTTCGATGATTGCCAAGTGGTGTCGTTGACACTCTCACTGTAGAATGCGAGCTGAGGAACGCCTCAATAAAGACAAAACCATAAACGCACCGGACATTGTACGGCCTAAGATCATAAAAATGAGGACATGCGTCAGAAAATGGAATAGATATTTCTGATAACGTACACGGCAGGGAAGAGTCTCAATGTTTCTATGGCAAGTCAATCGATGTCTTTGGAGCATCACTCATCAAACACACCATTCAACACAGCCCGAAGGAACCTCATTTCACGAATATCATCATAAGACGGTCGTCGCGTGGGTCCAACTTTTTCTAGAATTTCTTCCCTCAAACGACGTAAAACGTCGGGGTGCATGGCCATCAAATAAATAGCAGACGTCAAGGTCGAGGCGGTCTGAAGCGAATAAGACTACACAGTCCAACAGAAAGATAGGGTATACATACCGTGTCTCGGCCAGCCAACAAGATGTTCAGTGTTTGATCTCTCAGAACCTTGATGTCTGAAGTATCACATTATTCAGTGTTGAAATACATATAAAAAGCTACCACGATATGCACCTGTCGTTTGTCGTACCAAGTGGTCCAGTAAAGTTTCACCTTCAGTATCCTTGTCTGTGAATCCTTGAGATGTTTCCTGTTTTGCTATCGCCTCCTTCAAGATGGGCTCTAGAAATGCATTGACGACCTTCATCGGCTCCTGCATAGGATCCCGAAAGAGTTCGAAGAGTGGCCATGTGCTTCCGACCATATTCCGTCTTGCTAGAGCAACCTGAGCTGCGTTGAATGCGGCCGCAAAGTCCAAGGCGATGTTGGAGTGCTTGGATACCACTTCGGGCTCAGAGAAATTGTAAGGGTAGGACAATCCAGCAGCCAACGTGTCTACGCAATGCCCAAACAAAAATTCGGATGCGGAATCGAGCGTGAAACGGGAAACAACATCCTAGTGTGCAAGCGGATAAACCGTCACGAAGACGATGAAGATCCATGACAAAGCAACGTACTTGGAAATCTACCGCGAGGCCAACACGGAATCGTTCTTTCATCAACACAACTGCTGTCTCTGCGTGACGATCGAAAATGTCAAAATGACTGATCCTATCAATGTTGAAGAATGGGCGAGCCATAGAACGATGGAGTCTGAAAATGGTTTGGCAGGCGGCACCCCGAATGGACATGTTCTGCTCACTTCCATACATCTCCTATCCTTCTCATTAGAGACCACATACGGCAATGCAAAGGTTAAAGCTCACCGTCAGAGTTGAATACACCCGTTCCCAGCACGCTATCGGCTGTTTCCTTAAACTTGTCACCTGAGGAAAGATTAGACCAGGACGAAGGAAGCGATGCTCAAGCAGTCCGCACCTTTGACGTAGCTATTGAAATCGGTGGCTAATATGGCCTAAAAATGGGCCGTTGATGGCAAGGAGCCGAAACTCGACAAACGCTGCAACTTGCCTTGACGTCCTGGGGTTCGGCTGTGACAAGGACGTCCTCCCATAAAAATTTCAGGTTCACGACGGGCCCGTAAAGTTGCATTTGCTTTAGTATGGCGTCTCCTGATGATACACGGTAAGTAGCCGCCTTTCGTTAATGCCTATTACGATGAGAATGGGTGTACAATCACCGATGTAGTCCGTATCCGCAGTCCTCACCATGTGCAGCAACACGTCTACATTTCCTGGCAAGTATCCTCGAACCCGGGGTATCAGTCTTGCCCCCAACGCGGCAGCCCTGCGACGCTGCGAAACCTCGTTGGAGACGACGGACGTGGTCAAGACGGCCAAAAACGTAACAACAAAGAGCGCAATCAATCCTCCGACAGACAGAGACACCCCCGCAAACGCGTGGAGGAGGCGTGCCAGAAGGAGAAAGAGGCCGATGATAGGCAAGACGGTCGACAACGTCCACCGGCCTACGTAGCGCAAGCCCGGCGTTAGCTCCATCGATAATCGCGATCTGCTCGTGGCCTGTTGGACTGTCAGTGTGCGTGTTCAACTTAGAACCGCTGCGGTAAGCCGCGTGATGCCGGGGGGATACATCGGGGCCTTGGCAGTTGCCGCAGCAAATTGCTACCCATCGCAGCGCCTCCTTCCCATGACCCAGGGTGCTGCTGAAACTTTGTGACAGCTGCTGTCAGTCAGTCCAAATGGACAGACAGCGGTGGGCAGTCCCAGAAGCTAATTGCCGGAGCCGAGTCGGACTCCGGAGTACAGTTGACAAGAGTCTGTAACAGAACCTTGAAAAGACGTGCCACAAGTCAATATCACCGAGGGTCATGGGCAAGGCGAGATGGAACAGAACCTCAGCAAAATATTAAATGACGTTCCATTTCCTGATCTTCGCACATTCTCGCATGTCCGCGCCCTCCACGGGTACTAATTCGAGTCGACGTAAAAAGTCATAAATTGAATAAGACACTGTCGGTCCACACAAGACACAATCTAGGTAGCAGAATGGCTAGTAGTAAAACTTGTACTGTACAATAAAATACGGAATGTCAAGCAGTCCTCGGAACCCGTCCAAAGTATTGCGAATGCATGACTGACTCGTGTACATCGTCTGCATCATCTTTGTGCTTCATTTGCGCATCGCTTCTTCGCTCTGACTGGCACGCGCTCAAGGCAAGTTGCGCATAGGGGTGTCGCCATAGTGAGTTGAACGGCGGTCCCATCGACCATGCATAGGATCACGCAGTGCCTTGTTTGCAAGCGCGAACAACAGCGACGTCACAAACAATGCAAAGACGACGATCCAGCTAAGCCATGCGAAGGCGAGCATTGCCGTAAGCGTTCGGCACTCCCAGAAGAACCAGCACGAGGAGAGATTTCCCCAGTAAACATCGACTTCCGGAGGGTTACTAGTATGCTATGGATCGAAAAGTTGTTAATAAACGCGGTGGTTAGGATATCATGGCTACTTACAGTTGCGATTGCAGCACCAACCAGCCAGAGGAGGAAGAAGACGAAGAGACCGATGAGCTCCGCTGCGAAGGAGCTGAAAAAACGGTGCTCGAGCCTGCTGTGGATCGTGCGAGCACTGTATCCGACAGTGAGCTAACAGATAGATACCAAGGAAAAGACAGGCTTACACAAATGGCGCCCACAAGATAGTGAGGATACTGGTCACCAAGAGCTCAACAACTACCGGGTCTTAAGGAGGAACTTGCAGTTAGCGGAATGGCGAAACCTCGCAGGAGGGGCCCTACCATAGAACTGAACTCCGTAGTTCGTTGGATCGTACGAGGGTATGTGAGTGGTGTAATGTATCCTCACCGCAGACAATGCCAATGTCACGGCTGCGAAAAGAAACTATAGTCCAGGTTGAGTACAGAACACTAAGTGAGCGCAGGGTAGGCATACCAGGATGCAATACAACACAAAGCGCATAGTGTGGATCATGGCTGACATGACTAGAGTTGGGGAGTAGTGGGAAGAGTTTGATGATCGGTGGTCAGATTAGCTGGGGGTTATATGTGCATGACGGTTCACAACACGAGGCAGTTGTGCGCTTCGAAATGAATGGAACGCCGCTCCGCTTCGCTGTCAGTGTGGGCTGGAAAACGCACGTGTGGCGTACTTTTGTACATGGTGACTCATCGCCGCGCATCCAAAGTCCAGAACACAGCGCCAAGTACGTTGAGCACATAGTGCCCCACCGACGTGTGACAAAAACATGCCGAATGCTGTGCCGCACTGCCGCAGCTCTTTCCTTTCGAGTGCAAGATGACAGAATGGAAGGCATGGAACTACGTCAAACGCCTCGAGGAAAGCCTCGTTTGTGACGGACACCCGCCGTAATCTTATGAGCTAGAACATGGTGTTAGTCGCGTGTACCAAACTTGGCGATGGAGACTGACATCATGAGACTCCATGCCTCTCATGGGTGAAATTGGTTCGGCGACAACGGCAGTACATTTGCCGATTCCAATAACGGGGTACCCGGTACAGAAGCCAATTGGTCGGAGTCAGGGAAGGGTTCGTTGTGTGGATGAATTTCCGCAACGAGTGACTTCCTCGAGGGCAGTGCAAGAGTATGAAAAGGAGAGATGGAGCCACATCTACCGGGTAGATTGACCTGAATGAGAGAATGAAATTCCCATCTACGAAAGGCATCCGACCAAGTGATCCGCGATGGACGTTCCGTTGAATCGAGGGGGTCATGACGTAGGGTTCTCGCAACATCGGAGGAGTTCCTCGTCCTCCGGGTTGACCAGTAGATGGATGACAGTGGCTCCTGGCAGCCGTTCAGATAGATGTCCTTGACAACGTGTCCAAACCGGGGGGTTCGAAAAGTACGGCAGCCAAGCTCTCGGAACTGAGAATTCCCGAGATCATTGCGGCGAATAGCGTCAGAGGATCATTCTGTTTCTCCACCAAGAGCCACATCACAGAAAAGCCCATCAGAAAGAGGCCCGTCAATACTACGACTTACTTTTGTCTGGCGAGATGTAGAAATGCCGAAGGCAGGGCCAGCAGAGAGTAGCGATTGTGCTAATCATATGTTGTCTGTTTTACGAAATTTCACACAAAATTGTTCGCTGCTATCCCACGTCACTCCTGCTCATGAACAACCAACGCGCGCTACCGTGTTGATACTTACTGTCTCTTGACCGCCAACAAAAAAAAAATTGGGCCGCAGTAAGTCGTCGTAAATGTTTGTGCGAGGCTCTGAAACATGGCTGTCAGTCTAATAGGTAGAAGGAAACAACCGACAGAGTCCCTCCTTAAAGCTTTGTAACACGACTCGCTATCATTATTCCCCGCACGACCGCCTTGTACACGAATCAGTTGCGCAGAGCCGTACGCTCAGCCAATCGCTTTGTTGCGCCTCCTATACACAATTTCCAAGATGCCTTTGGTCTGGCAGCGACATCCTCGATATTTCATCTCCGTAGCAATGGTCATCTTAACAACAATATACCTCCTGAATCGCTACCAGTCTCCGATTCGGGACGATCTATACGAGATTTCAATACGAGATAGTGGACTTCCTGCGCGACTCGAGCAATCTGAGCGTGTCTACTCGAAGTTGGTAGGCGACCGCAAAGAGATGATACGAAAATTTGGACCAACTGCTCGAGATATATCCATGTATGTGAAATTCTGTGATCTACCATCTCAATCCAAACGCATTTCTTTCAGGTTCCCGGAGGACAAGCATCCGTGGCCAGCCTATACTGTCTGTGAGTGCCAGTATATAGGCGACGGTTCTCCTGAGCAGTACGCTTACTCTACCCTCAACCAGGGAGTTTCTTCCCTCCATCATTTCAATGCCCGCATGAGGTCGAGCGTGTTGGGTCACTAGGAGATGGAGGCAAGTGGATCTGTGGGCTTTCTCGGCTCAAGCACAAGCCAGATTGCCTAATGTACACGTTTGGTGGGTCAGAGCCCATTTTGCTCAAGTTTATCTGGAATGAGGACATTGAACAGGCATGAACCATGAAACATCATTTGAAGCTGAGGTTCTTGAGCGTACTCGCTATTGCGAAGTTTGGGGCTATGACTATCGCTCCAACTCGTTCGGCAACATCAAACGTGACCAACGCGCCAACTTCCATCCATGGGGTCTTGCAGATATTGATGCTCATGGCCCAAACGATGAAAACAAACTATACACCCTCAAGACGCTCCTCGATATGAACAGTATGTCTTTTTTGCAAATTGGCCCGCTTCGCGGATATCAAGTTTCTTTGACAGAACATCGATACATCGATATACTCAAGATTGATATTGAGGGTTGGGAGTTCGAGGTGCTCTCGCAGATACTGCAACCTTATATGGCATCTGGGGAACCACTTCCCTTTGGTCAGCTGCTGATCGAAATTCACACATGGGATAAGAAATTCGAGGACTTTTTGTCGTGGTGGGAGATGCTAGAGTCTGCTGGATTGCGACCCTTTATGTCGGAGGTTTGTGTCACGGGGATTCTTATCCGTTGGTTATGCTTATCATCGCGTAGGTCAACCTCGTGTACCAGAACTACAATAAGGGCAAAGACACGGCCCTAGCAGAGGTGCGCCATTCAAATTTTTCATTGCTGCGCTCGGGAGTTTGACCGCTTTTTGCAGTACTCGTTCATCAACATCAAAGGCAGCAACACCTTCATTACCGATGCCTCATCAGCAGCTCCGGGTGATTCTGTGATATAAAATGCTCTTGTGGTAAGGCTTTCGGCACCGTATTGTATGCGTAGCGCAAATGCGCCGTGCGACTCGTGCTCGGGTCGGACTCTTGTTAGTGGTCATCCCAGACCAGGACGGATGAGCAATGCTATGGATTTGGATATGGTACATACACGCATTTACAGGATTGAACGTTTAAACTGGGATAGCGCTGAGATTGCTTTGCTGCCCATTGTATCGTCGTCATATTGCACCACACCTGTTAGTGTTTGTTTGGTGTTGTTGAAATCCGGGGCCATTGCCAAACAAACGGTTTCTACCTTGTGGCTATGAACGTGTGTTTCATTGCGAGCCCCAAAAACCCAAGGGGTGGCATATGATAGAGGCTGATTTTTCAGGTAATAGAAGTAACATTATATGTCTTCATCTGCCGACTGATCCTACTTATTAGGTTGCGATAAGGCAAAAACGGAACTACCTCCAACAGCTGCTACATATCCACCCCTGAGTGCATAACCCATATAAAGCATTGATGGCTGGCGGAGCGGAACTCGATGCGGAAACCTTCAGCTTGAAGCACGAAAGGTTGGCGTTACCTACATAGAGGGGCTCGCAATATACCAAGTGCCATCCCCGACGTTGGTCACAACTGCGAAAGTTGATGTCGCCTCCACATGCATAAGCATCCACGAATGTCCAACGCATAAAAAAACTCCCGCGGCCAAAAAGAAAGAAAGAAAGAAAGAAATTCAACCGGCAAAGTGCAAAACGAGCCGGCATGACATCACCTGGTCAAAGCCCAGACAATCGCTGAGACAAGTTCAGATTGGCACAGAGACCCGCCGGCTCTGTTTTTCTCTCTGAAGTTTTCCGTTCCACCGTCTTCGTCGCACCGACATGTCCACTAGACCTGCACCGCCTACGATTCCATCAGTCGAGACTGGCACACCCCCTAGGGAGTGGTCGGAATCCGTGCTCGCGTCTAGTCCCGCAACGGACACGCCCGCTACATTCGAGGAACGGCAAGCCAGGCAGACAACAACGAGGGGCCAGTCATCCGTTGGTGCACCAGCCGCCGCCGCCGCCCCTTACCTTCCCATTTCTCAGGCAATCAAGCAGACCGTTACCCCGCATCCGCGTAAGCTGTTACCTTGTGAAGCGTCCATATGAGCTGACAGTGATTTAGCTTCTGGAGGGGGTAAAGAAGATTGGCATATTTCCTTGCCCAGCAGTGAATTAAAGGGTGCCCGACCCTCGGAACGCACCAGCGGTGTTGGTGCGCTTCCAGGAAACCTCTCCGAGTCTAGCGTCGCACTTTTACCAGATGAACGAGAAGAGAGAGCGCAGGAACGTCGCCCCACTTCCCCTCGACAGAGGAGAGATACGATAAAGCCGCCCGCAGCAGGTGGGGATGACGAGGTACGTTGTTGAGTTCACTGTTCATGCTTTCGTGCACCGTAGCTGTCTCACACAAACCATGTCTCCTTTCTCGGAGCAAGGATGTCCTTGTGCGAGGATGGCCATTTCTTGACTTTTCGGCCCGAACTCCTCGTGGGGTCCTGTGGAACTCGCGGTGCCCCGTTGATGCGATTTCTTTTGAGTTCGCTGCGGGGGTTTTGCAAGCAGCCACACTGCCCTGGGCTGGCTGAACCGGGCCCATGGGATTGGAAGAGTGACGCACCTTTTTGCATTACCAATGAAGCGGGCGTTGTCGAGGCAACCCTGGGCTGCGCACGTTTCGTGTTTTCGTATCCGTGCTTTTTTCTCCCAAGTGATGCGCGTGAACGCTGGGTTATGGGGGCCAGCGAGTTCCACTGGCTTGGTGAAGATGGAGTTCCGACTGCGGGTGGCTTCTTCTCGGTATGAGTGTATCTGACGTTCTTCTTCCAATTATCCTTCGGGTACCTAAACTTATCTGCTCGGTTTCCCTTTGATTGCCTCCTGTTCGCAAACAGTGCAACTGATTTCCCACCGTGGACACAGCCCAGAGGATTCGATGAGGAAGAAGCAAGAATAACTCAAGGTGCTGTGCCCTCCAAGGGCGAACCGGTTACCTCTCAGTCATCGGATGTCCCCTCTCAAAGTGCAGGAGCTGTTGAAAGTGACGTAACGGCAAGATCCGGTCCTGGAGTCGAGCCGCAGAAGGAGACGAGTAAGACAGAGAAACAGGAAGCAGCGAGCGAACATGCTGCCCCTGAAGAACCGACTGAAGAAAGTGTGTCAGGTTTTTTAAAGTGTGATGTCGTAACTGAACAAAACATCAAAGGATCTGATCTGGCTTCGGAGAGGCACGGTCAGGGGAGAGGTCCGTCAGAAGATGTCCAGGCAGGGGGGACAGAAGAGGAACGAGGGGCACCACCTGCTCACTTGGTTGAAGGGGGTTACGGTGGGGAATATCATCCCGCACTATTGCACCCTCCACCTCCGGGGGCTAGCGCCGCTGAATATCAACGCCCGGTCGGCGTTCACCGGGAAGGGCAAGATATACCGGCTACGAAGTCGGAACAGCATGCAACCACGGGTACTGAGAAGAAGCCTGGATTCATGACGGTGGTCAGAGGGGAAATGAAGATCCTTGCAGGAAAGGTGAGCGGAGACGAACATAAAGTTGAACAAGGAAAGAAGCTTGTCCACGGAGAAAAGTGAAACTTTTTCGAAGCGTCAGCGTCCGGGGCATCGTGATGAATATTGTATACTAGGGTCCGCCACCGTTGTCAAAGTGTCAATCATGTACAATACAAGAACCTGGTGTTTATATTACTGTAGTTCTGTATTATTTTGACGGTCTCGATGTTTACTCACCCATTCCAAGGTCCTTGTAGCATTCGACCAGGTTTAGCGATAAAAACAAAACCTTTAAAATGAAAAGAAGCGGTCAAATTAATATAAATGCTACCTTGCGAATGAAGGGCTATGATCCATAGAGCCCGTCCGGACACAATCATGCCTGGCGAGGGTGTCAATGGTATAAAGGAGCACCCAAGGCTACTCCCTTGTAGTCAGACCAAAGAGTCGAGATGCGCATGCCCGGATAGAAGATATCAACCACACAAACTATCATCGGGTATTGAAAAGGATGGCCGGGGAGCCTAAAACCTCCGGCAGGAAGAGAAGGACCAGCCTGGGCCAGAGGCTTGCTAGATGGGGCATTCGTGGTAGTACGGGGGACGCGGGCGGGAGCATGGACCGAAACCCGCATTTGAACCTTTAGTATCGTCCTCCATCGGGTAGTTTCATTCCAATCGGACACAGATGGATTCTATCGGGTTCCCAAGAAGAGAGAAAAAAAATTTCATGGCAGATACGGCGGCCTGGTCTACATGGAATGGCGGGGATATTACCGTCGTGCACTAATTTCATTCAACAAAAGTGCACCTCACGACAGCTCGTCGTCACGCAGCATGGACATCGGATACGTAATGGTGTCTTCGTTACGAACTGCGATCGCCAAGTCCAACGCGTGCTCGGACTCGAGGGCCGCAGGGCGGTGTTTGATCATTGAGATCGCGCGGCCGACACGCAGTGTCAGGACAGTCCTCGGATCACCTTCGCGCCTCCAGGGTCCGGACCCCACGAGTCGGCCGACGATATCAGTAGATCTGTCGAGATAATGATGTCACGACTCATTGTCCGTGCCAAAGTCTTGGCATTGGGATTCGACGTCATGCTATGGTTGGGTAAAAAGGAAAATCAGACGACTGTCTATCACACGCGATCACGCCCCGAGACCGTGCAGGTAATGAACGCGGACGTCAACACGGTCAAAAAGCCTGAAAAAGTAACAGACGCATTCGGGAAGGGTGCCGATGAGTCAAAAGTCCCGGTGAGAAAAAGGCGGGTATGCGTACCGCTGTTGAATTTGAATCAATTGAAGTTGGTATCGGCGCGGAGACCGCTACCCGTTAACGGAACGGTCGCAGCGAAGTCCCATTGGGTGAGCAACTTCTCGTCGGACCGGGTGTAGCTATCGCGTTTCGGAAGTAAATCGTTTACGCACCAAGTCCAGTTAACTTGCTGAGAACGTGTTCTGCACAGATATCAACGACCTAAAAATGGTCACACGAGCAATATCAAAAGTACGCGGATGAGATAGCTTCGAACAAGTGCACAACAATTAACGGGCGTTCGCCGGACGATCTGAATACCGTGCTCGTCGGGTCCTTGGCGAACCAGAGTCTAAAGGAACACAATGGTGGGTAGGTCAGGGTGGATGTCCAAGACTCGTTGAATGCATCGTATGATTGAGTCACTGATCGGAGTTCGGGATGGAAATTGTGTTTACTCCGGTTTATTGATTTGCTCCTGCTAAGTAGTTTGCGATGTCAATGAAAGAGGACCATGCATTCCTGGTAAGTCTTCTTAATGACTCTGTGACATTTCTCTCGAATTTTGTCTCGAACTTGTACTTACTGATACCCTATAAAATGCGATGCTAGCCTTTCAGTCAGGATTCAAGTGCCCCTGACACAGCAAATGAACATGTCAAAAATATCTACATTTATTTATTTTCCCGGAGAGGTTCACGTTTACTGGTTCGTTGGTAACAACAGTGAGTATTAAACATTTTATCCCGCTCCCTTTTTTTAATGGAAGCCTATCGCCCAGAAATCCAGAAAACGCGTGCGATTTGCGCTTTCGGCAAGGATAATCTGGGTACGCGGCGCTTAGACGAAAGCGGCTTTTTTTTTTTCTGGCTCTCAGGTACCATTTCGAGTGGCATGCGTGTCTAACGCCAACCTTTTCTTTCGACCCGAATTTCTACGCCGCCGCTCCCTAACTCGTAGTCCCCGCGTGCTCCTTAGGTTGGTTGCCGAAGTGCCTCATGTTGATCGGGGATTAACTTGTAAACTTGTCCCAAACTAGCCTAGGACGTTTTCAATAACAACCGGAGTTGAGACAACGCCGACTTTTCTGGTCCCCTTCTGGATTCGATTGCTCCGGACGTACACACGAGCCATCCCTGAGACGCACGCCGCGGAATGGGATGTCGAATGACTCGTTTCCTCGTAGGCGTCCACTACATTGGTCTCAAGGTGGGCAAGCAGTGACCCAGGTTTCTCCCGAGGATCAAACCGGTTCCCTCCGAGGTTGTAAGATATTGACAACACTCAAAATGAATGCGCCAAAAGAATACTATTCCAAACGTGAGAGCTTACAAGATACTTTACTGACTGCTTATATACTACTGTACATGAGGTATGATGTCATTATGATATCACTATGATGTATGATCTAGAATGTTATGGAATATTAAAGAAGTTCTGAAAATAGATTTCTGACAGAGGTTCACCACTGCTCAAGGCCGAAATGCGCTGTGGGAGACGGGTTTCCAGCTTGTCGTCATTATCCACATAGCATGGGTAGGTTGCCCTAGACGGATGTCTCCTGACTCGCTTCTTGAACTTTGAGCGTTGTTACATTGTAACGCGATTATGAGCTTCCCATTCGGGCCGTTCCTGTGAACCTATACAGACTCGGATCGCGATGCTGCCGCTGCCGTCGTACCATATCCTCACCTGGGGTCCCAGTAGTCCATATTCATTGCTTTGAGTGAGCTCCAGGATGTGTTTAACCTTTCTCTCTGCCAGATTGACTTTCCCGATACAGCAGAACAACAACAATATCCCCATTCGCACAAGAACCCGCTCTGGAGCATGTGCCGTCTTTTGATGCATAATTCGGACCATGTGATTTTTTAAACTTAACACACAGCTTGCTGGTCCAAAGGCGGGCAGGAATAACCCTGCTGCGTGCCCTTACTTCTGTGAGATGGATACAACGATGCTAAATCCCACATGTGTTGTTGAGTCCCGTTCACATCGCTAGCTCAATTCAAGGAAAAAGGACCAAAAATATGAGGGATTTCTCCGTGGTTTAGAGCCAGCGGCGAACCAAATGTTGATGTTGCGTACGGGGCCATTCGGAACTCCCGTCAAGGTCGGCGGTCATCACACGCAGAATGGAGCCCCCGACAGGCGCGAGCGAAAATCGATTTATTCGGTATCCGCCATGAGGTTTCCGAGTTAAATGGCCAGCACGGTGTTACACCCTTACTCCATTCGAAATGAAACTACGGTTGACAAGGGAATGTCCATGTCCTGGTACTCGGCGCTGGCACGTCGATTGTCAAGTTTTCCCATCCGTTCTGCGTGGGAGGCTGCGGTCAAGCATATACTTCCGATCATTGTTGCCAACCGTCCAGTCCTTTTGTCAGTCCTGTTATGGGCGGATATCACAATCAGCCAAGTCGGCATCTCGCGGCGCAGTTCGCAGCTTATGGGTTCGCAGTTTGTTTCATCGACACCGACGTCGCGTTTCTGAAAAATAAGAATGCGTCTCAAGTCGTGAACGCGCTTGCCGTGGTTTTACTCAGAATGCATATCATCGGCGCGTGCAAACGTTGTTTACTAATATATCCCCATGCTTGCATCCCAATCTGTCCTCGAACAAAAAAAAAAAAAAATGACGATAAGAATACTGGTACTCGAGGTCAACGCGGGAAACACCGAGAAAAACTCGCCTGAACTGTGCATCAGCGCCTGCCTTACCCAATCGTTCCATGTGATCTCGACGAACGTGTTCCCCTTTGCCGGCCACGCCGGCGAGTTTACTGCGCCCGGAATGCGAGCGCGCAGTGCGATAACGCAGGTCTGGGCCAGGCCCAAGTACGTCGTTCCGACGCGCATCCGTCCCAAAGTAATGGTCAGGAACCGCCATACGGGATGTTGGCGTTCCGAGATCACCGCGGTACACACACGAAAGAGAACAAGAAGAAAAAAAAAAAATTCAAACAATGATGGCCACTGGTGCGCGTACGGTTATCTGGCACCTGAACGATATACTTTTTTCCTCGATATGATTGTGAAAACGTGACGTCACCGTTTAAGATCGACCCAGTCATGGGTCTGAGTCGTCGGAAGTGCGAGTGTGGCCTGGGTCAGCTCGGGTGCGAGTGGTGTGATCGCAGTGATCTTTATCTAGACTGCTGCGATGTCCCAGCTGGCGGCCGTCTCATGCATCGCAGGGACCATCGATATTATTGAACAGTAAAAGGGGGGACTGCAAATAGCCGGTATGTGGAGGCGTGCGCGGCGGAACCGGAGTTCGGATCTCCCCTTATAGACCTGAGATCAATGCGCCAGCTAGAGAAAACACGAGGGCAACAATTTCAAGAAGTGACATTCGTGCTCGATGGCCAAACCAACGTGGCGTTGAAGGGAAACAATCAACAAGTTCCTTCCGTGTAATAACAATTGAGTACTTTCCAACTAATGCATACCATCGACATTGACATCGTGTACATTGCACGCGGGACCCCGCATTTGTACTAACCGGAAGCCTTGAAAATTTCCCATGACACGGGTAATCGCACGCTCGAAAGAATGGTCACGATCCCGAGCCTTCAATGATTGAACAAACTCGCAGCAATACTGTATAATTACATAATACATGGTCTAGGGGAACAAAACATCGAAGACACGAAAACAATATGATGGATGCAGTAGAGAAAGATGCTATAGCAATATTATGGGGTCATACTTATTATCGTCATAGCACTACGCGGAAGCTGTTCAAGACTCGCCTGTCTTCGGCAGATAGTGGACTATAGTTGCTTGGAGAAGGATGATTTAGGCGAACAAGTTGAGATGTATGTGAGGTCTGGGTGGGATCTGGGCGTGGATGTGGAATAGTAATGGAAGCGATGCTCGGCAGAGATGTGTCATGAGGATAGTAAGGCCGTGGCGCGGTAGACTGTGCAATGGGCGAGTAAGGATGCCGGTGGACCGGAGCCAAAGGGCTGGGTGGAGTAGGCGAGACAGAAGGCATCGGCTTGAATGGGCCGCCGTGGGACGTTGGATGTTGCGTGTAGGCGTCGGGTAGAGTGCTAATACTACCTTCCCTCGACTCTGTCATAGAATAACGATCATTCCGCACTCCATTTGCTTTACTGGACACAAAGATGCCTTCAGGCACCCGCAAGCTACGGAGATAGTCATAGCCTTCGATGACAGGGAGCCGCAGGTAGTCATCCCCCTAGGGAGAAAGAGCAAAAAGCAAATAAGATACGACGTCATAGAGGAGTCATCGGAAAAACATTTAAGCTTACCGCAAAATAAGCCACCACGTGCCACTTACGTGGATGAGTTGATCCAGGGAGATATACGAGCGCTGAGTATGTCTGTTTCGTGAGCCCATTTGGGCGGTTCGGGCGATCTCTTCGCCTGTTGGTGGGAGGTGCAGCCACAAGTGGGTCAGTCGCCCGCCGGGCTCTGTACTCCACCAGTAAGCATAACCCCAAATCATGCCTCACAAAGACAGGTACCTGAGGGCTGCCTTCGCGTCTCTTTCTTCTTGAGTGGTCTCCATTTTTTCTTCGTAGATCAAATAGTCACCACGCATCCGACTCTGCGACCTGGTGACGGAACCGCATAGGATCTCGCTCGAGAGGGTACCAGGAGGATACTGACCATCTTCTCCCATCAGTCCAACGTAGCAGACCGCCGTCGTTCTCTGCTTCCTCCCAGACAAAGACATTCCCTGAAACCAGCTGCTCGCGCTCACTGGCGGTCAGCCGGCGTCTGATCAGCGGGAGCATGTTAAGTCGAACGGCTTCCAGGACGATATGAGCATCCTTTGCATCACGAACATCTAGCTCAGTGAATGAGAGAGATCCGTTCATCAAAATAGTTGTCACATACGGAGGGCAGGGTGAGTAGGGGGTCCAGTGTGAATGATGGTTGAAGGCATGTTGACTACTTGGATAAGCTGCGAGATCGAGAGTCTCTTCCCCTCGGTCGTGCTTTTAAGAGTTGCGGCGCGTGTGACGATTTGACATGAGCGATCGGGTAATGCAACGGGGATGGATCAGATTCCTGGAGAGGAAAAGGTGAGATCGGGGATCTTCCGACTGGGGCGAGAAGAAGAAACAAAAGCCGGAGGCAGAGTAGTTGCCAGCCTGTTCCCGATTTAGAGGAGTGGGGGCGGAGATCTTGCAAACACGGGTAAAAGAAGCGTGACATGAGACAAACCTTATTTCGATGACCTGCGCCCAGGCACTGGATCTATCAGGCCATGTGTGTCCACAGGAAATTGCTGGACGAAGAAATCAGGTTCCAGGATAGCCGACTTAGCAGAGATGGGTAATCCAGTGGTCTTTTCTCACAGTGCATGTTGGGGCAAAGGAAAACTTGGACGTTTTCTCGCGTCACGAAGAAGCACCCAGCGGGCTTATCCATGCATTGCTAGCTGAGTAGCTCTTCGGTGAGCGGGGCTAATGCATCGAGCACGAGCCCACTTACGTTCCACGGCCCATGGGATCAGCTATGGCCGCGTTACACCCACCAAACATTCGTTCTGTCGATCGTGGAGCCGAGTTTCTATCCATGAGGGATTGTCAAGGGTCAGAATCCGATCTTCACAATACCCGCAAAGAACCACTCCTAATTTGCACAACCCACCATTCGAATTCGTTTGGCCGAGACCTGGTAAGACGCTAAGAAGTGATAACATATCTGTTCTTAGAACATCATTCTTGTTCAAAGATCTCGACTTTTAGCATTATGATTATGTTCTGGCAATGTCCGGATAGGGTTTGAGTGCTGACTGTTTCATGATTTTCCGAGTGATCTCCGTACGCATGTCATCTAGCCAACCTAGGATAATGCCACCCGAAAGACCTTATAGTACTCACGCGCGTCGAACTATTCGCGCCGTTAACGGGGCATGCAAAGTTGCGCATGAGATTGGCGCTGAGATGTCGCTCCCTATTTGGAGATAGCAGTGAGTAAAAGGATATAGCGAACTAAGCACCAAGATAGCGCATTCGCTCTTTGTGCGGGGTCCACCGCGCCAAGCCTTGTCAGTGGAAGGAAATAGTTTCAGCGTGCTGCGGTGTGGGCTCCCCGTACTATTTCGATAGCGCTATAACCGACCTACTCACCGTCAAGTTCATTGCCAGCTGCAAACCGCAATCTGGCAATGCCAAGACCGTCGCCCATGATACTTTGCTCAAACAACGGGAAACACGAGCTGCCGATAGTTTGTCTGCCTCCGTTGTCACAGCGCCACATACTAGCCCATGAGGCATTGAGGCCACAGTAACATGGGGTTGCAACACGGCGAGCGGGGGCCGATTACCGGAATTCCAGAAGAATGCGAACAGATTTGGTCCCGCCCGAAAAGCGCACTCTCCGAAAAAGGCTGGTTTCACGGAGTTTGCCATGACGGTGTTCAAGGGTCTCCGGGACCTGGTCCGACTTGGTCTGTGCCAAATTGCGTCCTCCGGGACGAAGCTGTGCAGGACCAGCATGAGCACACTAACCAAAAGGAGAGAGAGATGCTGTCGGTACGAATTTTCAGCCGGCGTAAAGAAGATCCGCTGGCCGGGCTCCATCTCGACCTCGGGGAGACCGGGAATCGAAAATGTAAGTATTCTGAAGCGGTTATCGAATCCAAGCTGGAGCCACCCTGCTCACAAATTCATGTTCAACCAGTCTCCAGTGGGACAAAGTTTCGCGAATCAAGATATACTTTTTCATCACGGTTTGTGTTTTGTCAGGAAGTTTGAAGCAAGTACCTTGACAACGCCATCATAGCTACCAGTAGTGCCAGGATTCCCACAGTGACGCAATTTGTTCCCCTGCTGTGACAGCTCTCATGCTGCGCTGGTAAGTTCACTTCATTTCCTGCGGTGGAAGCGGAATGTAGCAGCTCATCGGACTCATGGATTTCTGGAAACCTGCCACCGCACCGTGACTTCCAGGGCACGTCAAGCCTTCCCTAGTGGATGACAACGCGCAACGCCATCAGGGAGAACGCAGAACCAGGTCAACAGGGGATAAATAATCTTCCGGCGTTGCACCGCGTGAATTCAAGCTGGCAGGTGAACATAAACAGCGAGTATGCGTCTCAGTATACTTGGGGGCCCGCAGTTACGATCTAACAATTGGACACATCCGGCGGGCGTGCCGTTGTCAGTGTGCTGGTGCGCAGACCCTACCAAAGGAGCAAACATACGTGGCCATATTGCAACCCCTTTCGTAGGTGAAAATGATGTACAACTCATACCGACGGTGCTAATAACCACCAAGAACAGTCTCCATGACATGATGGCGTGGAATGGAAGCAATTGTCTCAGCTCCAGTGCTGCGTCCCTACCGTACCTGTGCACACGGTAGGGTTCGATACACGATGGCATGTGAGATCATTGCCATGTTGTCTCTTGTTCGCCAATAATGACCACCTCTGATTAAGGACTCGGTCCTCTTCAAGCGCATCCAATCAATTGAAGATCACATGATATTTCAGAGGCAAATACCGTGTGCCGCGAGACGGCGCATGACTACTCAAAGTACTCCCGCGTCAGGCAACGAGTCAAATTTTTTCAGGAACTGAAGGTTTGTCACATTGAAACGAACGTGATTTCTAGATTCTTGACCATCATTGGCGCAAATCGACCCACGGCT